>MJUU01064275.1:54911-95061 GCA_002080025.1 Modiolus philippinarum | reverse complement strand
AATGGACTTCCAAATGTTTTGGTTTTATCTGCACTGATGAGACATAAGTTGTCGAAATGCGCATTTGCAGAAAATAAATTAACAGTAACTTCGGTATTTTGATATGCAACATATCTTTTTACGGGCATTAAAGTTCAAAACTAAAATTTCAAACAAAAAGGGCGACAGACTTTAAAACAATCATAGCTAGCATAATGAAAATCAGACGCAATTCTGGTTGGAATCAGTAATTTTTGGTATGAAATCACAGGTTCAAGTTAACAGGATTACAATCCATTCAAAACTTTTTATTTATATCATCTGCTTTACTATATTTAGCTGATAACATACAATGTAGTTGTATATGACAAAGGCACTGGGACACAACAAATATGCTAGTTATGCAATATTAAAAATGTGAAAGACTAAAATATGTGATTCCAACCATTCAGATCGTTTATTGATAACACAAAAAGAGACAACATACCTTACGTAGTAGGGGACATTGACAGCACATTCTGTATGAATCCGTCATATTGTCTTAGGGATCCAATGACCTGACGATTTAACATGTATACTTGAATCCCGATGTTAACTGAAATACATGATGATTCTAAAACAAACCCCTGGGTTTCAAAAGAATGAATATTTCAATTACTTTGTACAAATGTAACTTAACAGTTAAATTCAGAATAATTGTTCCGAATGCATTACTGTTGTAGGATGTATTGATGACAGTTCTGATATATTGAGGTAAGGAGGATTTATAGAATAAATGCAAATCAAATCAAAATTTATTTTGCATATATCTCAATCAGAGTGAATAGATGTGAAACTAGCAAATGATATATGAATGATTTAATTTGGAATCAAAGTGATAGCCGATCAAAACATTCATTGTACAAGTATAAGCTTTCCAAAAAAAAAAGCTTGCCGATTTTCAGCATTTAATTAATTATTACGAGCATTCTCGCAGTGGAATGGTTACATTTTATATTATCTATATGGTTACATGCCAGCCCGACACAGTTCACTGAACCATCCATTTGAGGTTAAGTTTGTTCTACTATCTAATGAAACACAATTTTGAAAAGCTATACCTTGGTGATAATTCAAGCTTATTTCGGTTGATTTTGTTCAGTTGTTTTTGAAATTGTTGAAGGACAGACAAGACATACCATGGACGCATAATGATGGCAAAAGCTGACATGGCCCCGATGATTAGGCCAGGAGAGCTAACAACTGAAATATTAAAAACTTTAGAAATGTTTTTTATTTTGTCCAACAGATTGATGGTAATTTGTAGTTTTTATGAAGAAAGTGAATGTTACTTTTGATTATTGATGCAAAATGATGGATAACAAGCTTGAATTTTTGTCTATGCTTGAACGCAGGTAAAAACTAGAGTTGCGCATGCCTCTGCGCTAGGTTTGTGCACATTCTTTTTTACATATTTTATGTTGTCATGTGAATAATTTAATTTCTTTCATTTATCATTATCATTAAATGAAATAGATTATATCATATCGTATTATATTTTATTTGTTATCTTTATGTTATAAATTGCATGTATTTATAACCTGTAAACCCTCGTGCCAAATGGGTCTTTAATGAAAAAGAATGTAAAACAATTTTTACCTGTAGTAAAAAAACGAATCGTTCACTTTTCGGCACAGGTTAAAAACACACAGCATATTCTGTTCATGTTGACAATCTCTCCTAATGAATAACAATGTGTTGCATCGCGTATTTATTTGTTTACACTTACATATGTGCTGCTGAATGGTAGTGAACCCCAATTCGGCACAGGTTAAAACACACACCATATTCTGTTCATGTTGACAATCGCTTCTAATGAATAAGTTTAAAACCACACACCATATTCTGTTGATGTTGACAATCCTAAATGTGTGGCATCGCGTATTTATTTGTTTACACTTATAAGTACTGCTGAATGGTAGTAACCCACGGAGTAAACCCCAATATCACGAAAAATACGTTGCATTTACACGTTAAAATTAAAAAGTACATGGCGATGCAAACATCATATGTAAGGTCGCATATTGCTAGCCAGTTGTTAGTAAGACCTTTCATGTAACTATATCTTAAAAACGTTTGGTAGCAAGTACTTAACTATAGCCCTTGAAAGAAACAAAATAAGCCAGACACAGGAAATGCGCGCAAATCGGCAATAACATTCTTTTTAAATTCTGTTTGGTGGGATAAAAAGAACATGAAATGCTAAAATGTTTTTTGACGATTCAGTTAAAAAATCCAACAGAATAATAATTCACTTTGAAACAACCATCACGAACGTAATAAAATCTGAGGCTCGTAAATGCTGAGGCAATGAGGAACCTCGGTCGGTTATCTCCCTGTACCAAGTTAGTTGTGTATGGTTCAAAGTGGAGATAATTTTAATTAGCATATCAAGACCTTATTTTTATATTTAATATAACTAACTTGGTACAGGTAGATAACTGACCGAGGTTTCTCATTCAGGTTGGAAGTTTATAGTGCAACTTCTCATCTCATTATCAGTGATATTGCAGTAAAAATGCCAATTTTCATGTATAAAAACACAATTTAAATCCATTAAAATCAATTAAAAATTTGCATATTTATGAATATCAATTGCTTTACTAAAAACACCATGTGTAAAGCTGAAAACATAGTTGCACTTTTTTGTTTACATCTTCACATTAATTAACAAATGTTCCTTTATGATGATATTAATGAATTCAATGTAACTTAGTAACTTACATTTCCTTTTTGATAAAAACTGTAATGCCTTAAGCTACATAAATTAATAACTGATTCCAACTGAATTGGAATTGATGAATATTTGAAAGACAAGTGCAGCTCAACAGTTGCATTAATTAAAACTATTGTAAATGCTGAATGAATTTGTTTGCATCATTGGTGATCATATGAATGCGAATGTATACTTTTTTCAGAGGTTAAATTTGTAAAATACCTTTTTGTACACTTATACTCTGATATACTTTCTTCATAACGTATGAAAAATAATGATCTGGCTCAATATACAGTCAAACTTGCATTTGCGGTCACCCTGAATAAGCAGCCACCTGATTTTAAAGGTCAACTTTTATAGTTCCCTTTTTAGTATATTTCATATAAATTAAACCTCATTTAAAAGGCCACCTTTCATAAAAGACCAGTTTGACTTCTTCCAAAAGGTGACCTCTTAAATCAAATTTCACCATATATGGTTGATTGCAGTAGAGAACTTTTTGAACGGTATATCAAATGGTATAAATACTAAATCCAAAATACTACATTAAAAGCAAAGAGCAAGCTCGGAGCCGTGATTACTAAATTAATAATTGTTCTAAAGGTCTTTACAAGCCAAAGTTCTAGCTATCCTAACGGTTAAATGTCGTAAACAAATAATCATGAAAAACAATACTATGCCTCAAAAGATACTTGCAACACCTCATAATTTCGTTCTTTCGACTAAATAGACCTCCTGGAAGACAACATTCTGACTACAGTTTTTAAATAGATATTTCCTCGAATGGCTTTGTTCCTGAAGTTTATCTGTAAGTCCCTGTTGATTGTTTAGAAACCACCAACTAAAAGACGTAGTTTTTGTTAGAACGTTTAAACTTTGTATCTAATAACAGTACTGTTATATTCTGTTGATGCGTTTTAAGTTGTACTAGCTACGGATTTGTAGTCTTTTTGATCCTCTTTGTATTTTTCGACTACGGATTTCCGTATATAAACGTTGCACGTTTTACGACTTTAATCGTTTCGCAAATTTCTTGGATTTTTTTCGACAACCGGACGCCAAGTATTTGTACATAGTGTGTATATTTCATGTCCTGCAATATTTTATAGTCACTTACAAGATTTATTATGCACGGTTAGTCTCAAAGGAAATTGTCTGACTTGGATCCTTATAACGCCTACTTTTGGGTAGTTTTGAATATTGCAGTCACTTGAGATTTCTGGAGAATGCCAATCCGTATCCCCAACAGATATCTCAACACTCTAAAATGATGTTTCTAAAATGCAGATGAATTATTGTTTTAATGAAGAATGGTTTAAGGAAATGAAAAATGTGCCGGGAATTTCAAGCCAGAGCTACGTAGGATACTGCCTTTATGATATTCACCCAAATACGATCTTGTATTTAGTTCCGCCTCCTCAAGTGTCTCGTTCATTTGAGATTGATGTCAGGAAGATGACTGAAGGATATATATCTCCCGAACGAAGATGTTTGGAAATGATCATGCAATTAATATTTGTTGGTAAAAAAATTGAAAGGAGCAAATGAATATTCAAAGAAACAAAAAAAAGATAAATAAATAGATAAAATAATAAGAAAGAAAAAAGCAGTAATAAATAAATAAATAAATAAATAAATAAATAAATAAATAAAATTAAAATTAAATGCGACTGGCCCATGCTTGTTTGAGCAACTGTCCATGCTTGTTCGAGTATCGCTTATAAGCTGTACAACCCGTTTTGTTTCGCAAAATTGAAAGTTTTAAAAAGGTAAAAAGGTAAAATCCATAACTCTATGGTCCACAACAGTAAAAAATTAGCACAAGGACCATTAGAGCTACGGTTACGCAGTTAATGAGGTACTAAACATCAGAGATACACAAAATTTTGAGCAAGAAAAGTCAAAATTAGGAATTTGAAAAAAGTCGAAATTTTAAGTTACAGTTGAAATTTTGAGAATTAAAAAGTCGAAAATTTGATTTTTTTCTTTCAAATGTCCTTAGTACGCTTGAAAAAGTGGACGATAAAGCTTTTGATCACCGAGTTGTTTTGATCCGTTTATTACATCACTCTGAAAAGATTTTATTTCATTTCCCTTACGCTTTGGCTACTCCCTTTATTGTTGCAATGTTGGGAAAATATTAGGAAAAGAATAGAAAGTAACAAATAAAATTTCATAGTAATTTTACATTTGCGTTAACATATTAATACTAGAGGCTCAGACACTGCGCCTGTATCGCTCACCTGACAAAATGCTGATGCAGGGTTTTCGATGTTCTGCATGGTGGCCATAATTTATATGTGAATTTCCGATAGGGCCAAAATAAACTATGTTCTGAGCTGCCGGCCATGTTTTTTATTGGATCGGAACGGAACGAAATGAGCAATCTTTGTTAAGGACCTTCAGTACATCATTCCTGTAAAGTTTGGTTGAATTTGCTTCAGCGGTTTCAGAGCAGAAGATGAAAATGTGATTTTTTCCCATAGGGTCCAATGTTAAACCAAAGTTCTGCAGTGGCGGCCATGTTTTTTATCGGATCGGAACGAAATGAGCAATCTTTGTAAAGGACCTTCCATACATCATTCCTGTAAAGTTTGGTTGAATTTGCTTCAGTGGTTTTAGAGGAGTAGATGAAAATGTGATTTTCCCATAGGTCCTATGTTAAACTATGTTTCGTGCTGGCGGCCAGGAGATGATGAATATGTAAATTTCTCATAGGACCAATGTTAAACTATCTTCCGTGCTGGCGGCCATGTTTTTGATCGGATTGGAACGAAATGAGCAAATTTTGTTAAGGATCTTTAGTTCATCATTCCTGTAAAGTTTGGTTGAATTTGCTTAAGCGGTTTCAGAGGAGAAGAAGAAAATGTGAATTTTCCCATAGGGTCCAATGTTAAACCTAAGTTCGGCGCTGGCGGCCATGTTTTTTATCGGATCGGAACGAAATGAGCAATCTTTGTTAAGAACCTTCCATACATCATTCCTGTAAAGTTTGGTTGAATTTGCTTTAGAGGTTAGAGAGGAGTAGATGAAAATGTGATTTTCCCATAGGGCCAATGTTAAACTATCTTCCCTGCTGGCGGCCATGTTTTTGATCGGATTGGAACGAAATGAGCAATCTTTGTTAAGGATCTTTAGTTCATCATTCCTGTAAAGTTTGGTTGAATTTGCTTCAGCGGTTTCAGAGGAAGAGAAGAAAATGTGAATTTTCCCATAGGGTCCAATGTTAAACCTAAGTAAGGCGCTAGCGGCCATGTTTTTTATCGAATCGGAACGAAATGAGCAATCTTTGTTAAGAACCTTCCATACATCATTCCTGTAAAGTTTGGTTGAATTTGCTTTAGTGGTTTTAGAGGAGTAGATGAAAATGTGATTTTCCCATAGGGTCCTATGTTAAACCATGTTCCGTGCTGGCGGCCATGCTTTTGTCGGATCAGATCGAAATGAGCCATCTTTGTCAAGGACTTCAAGTACATCATTCCTGTCAAGTTTGGTTCAATTTGCTTCAGCCTTTTCAGAGCAGAAGATGAAAATGTTATTTTTTCCCATAGGGTCCAATGTTCAACTAAGTTCGGCGCTGGCGGCCATGTTTTTTATCGGATCGGAACGAAATGAGCAATCTTAGTAAAGGACCTTCCATACATCATTCCTGTAAAGTTTGGTTGAATTTGCTTCAGTGATTTCAGAGGAGAAGATGAATATGTGAAATGTTTAACGGACGGTCGGACGGACGGACGACGGACGCCAAGTGATGGCAATAGCTCACACTGACCCTTCGGGTCAGGTGAGCTAATAAAGCTGTAAAATGAGCACCCAGAGTTATTTCCGGTGCATTAATCTTTATTTTTTATTCACAGTTTGATTATAGCAATTAAAATTTGTGGCATTTTATCAGTATGAAAAACGACTTATAATGAAGAGATTCAAATTCAGTTTACTGTCTCTGTGCAGAATAATAAACTGATGATATATCCCACATTTAGAAACTATGAAACAGTATTTGTTTCTCAACAATTCAAGAACATTCGAATAAATAAGGGTCGTTCGATATTTAAGTTTTAAATTATTGCATTGACGGTGACATTAAAAAACGAAAAAATGGAATAAAAGCAAAACCAAGAGCATGAATTCAAGATTCATAACATTTTTGTATTTATGATAAAAGACATTTTGAAAAGACAGAAAGAGAGCACAATAAATAATGATTGACCAATTATGCAGTCTACAAGTTCTGTGTACAAGACGAAATGCATAGTCACAAATGAAATCAGAATATACCATCACATAACCGCCAACAAGACACGAATCGAGTATAGCTAATTTTGTTCTTCTTAATAATAATATTCCTCCTCTGATTTCTATTTCCCAGAATGCAACAGATCTTTTCCTGTATAACTAAACTTGGTTTTTTTTCCGGATTTGACTTTACTACCGGAATTGAAATGTTCAACACGACGGATGTAGAGATGCTTCCTCTACCGGTCAACATGATCTCACCAAAGGTTTTTATTGGGTTCGTGTTGTTCATCTGTATGTGTGTCTTCATTTTTTCTCTGTACCGTACTCATGTGGTGTCCTTATTTCTTGGTGTTTCCGATAATGCCGATGTTGCCGTTGTCCCGGGATCGTTCGGTTTTTGACTGATGGTTCCCTTCTCACGTACTTTAAAAAAAATTTCTGATAGAAAAGGTGTGTTAATTTGAATCTATGATTAAATCTAAATTTTTTATTTTGATGCACAACGATATTATAACTTCATGTATCGATTGAAACTGGTCCATGTACAAAATGATATGCAAGACAAAATTGTGACCGGAGCGGTATTGATTCGTGGTTCTATTATAAGACAAATAACTAAATACCGAAGTTACTGCAAAAGATGTTTTGATTGTAAGTTGATGTGAGATTGTTTCATATTCATCCTGTATTTCTATTTCATCTAAACTTTTATTATGTCGCCCAGACGTAGTCGGGACGACATATTTATCTTCGTCCATTCCTTTGTTTATTCTTTCTTCCACCTATTTTGTCCGGCTATTTTCTTCAAGATGCTTTGAGAAATCTTATTCATATTTGGCATACAGTTGGACCAGCATAAGGGGAATTGTATGTAATGGCCAAAATTTTCAAAATGGCAAAAATACGTCAAAATTTCAAACTTTGTCCGATTTCAACGAAAATTGATTTCAGGGTAGATTTTTTGACGCAGCGCATAAGATGGAATCATCGAATTGGCTGCCAGGGGCAACATCAGCTATTGCTTGCAAGTGCAAATATATTTTTATTTTTCGTTTTGCTTCATGGCATTGAAGAAAACTTTATGATATTTTTTATTTCAATTACATAATCCATGCTGTTCTTTGGAACAGGTTGTTTGGAATGCTACATGTTACATAGTATTCCATTCTCTTTATCTGTTCAAAAACGTATGTCTAGATCTAGATACAATAAATAACTCAATAATAAATGCAAAAAAGTGGCATTGAATTAAATCCAAATGCTACAGAGATTACATCCATTACTGCTGTGAGATGTGTTGATGAAACCTTCAGAACATTTTCGATATATTGAGGTAAGATAAAAGTATTTTATTTTATCTCAACCAGAATAAAAAGCTTCAAAATTAGCGCGAATGATATGACTGAGCTTTTGGGGCAAATTATCGATATTTTTTCAGAAGCGCAAACTGCATATAATCAAAATTAATATCTTTTTTGTAAGACAAGAACAAGAGATGCAAAACATCTTTATACGAGCATTAAAGTTCAAAACTAAAATTTCAAACAAAAAATTTGAAAGTCTTTGAAACAATCATAGCTAGCATAATGAATCCGAGGCTATTAAAAACAGACGTAATTCTGGTTGGAAATTTATAAAATAATTACCTCATCATAGAGAAAAATAAGTAATTTTGGAGTACAATCCATTAACAACTTGTAATTAATAATAACATCTGCTTTAATATTTAGTTGAAAACATACAATGTATACTTTGTGTATGGCAAAGGCACAGTTTTCCAACAAATATGCTAGTTATGCAATATTTAAAAATGTGAAAGTGTAAAAAAGTGATTCCAACCATTAAGGTGGTTTTTGATGACAAAAAAGGGAAAACATACCGTACGTAAATGGGATAATGACAGCACATTCTGCACGAATCCATCATATTGTCTTCGGGATCCAATAACCCGAAGATTGAACATGTATACTGACATCTTCCTCGGATACTGCCGATGTTTACTGAAAAGCATGATAATTCTTTAACAAACCCATCGAGAAGTTTATAGTTTTATTTTCCTTCCATAGTGCGACAGTCTTTTTACCAGCAGACTATGCTCCTTGAGCTAGCCGACAATTAAGCGGCGACCACCCCTTGACTCGTCTTTCTAAATTACGTTTCGTCCTATTTCTTTTTTTTCAAGATTGAGTTCTCGGAGCTAGTGGTCCAGCTGTATTTGGTTTTATTTGTATGCTTATTATACTATAGAGAACCGGGAGGTTTTGGTACCCATGAATCGGTTTAACCCTACGGCTAGCTTTTGATAGTGCCGTAACCAAGTCCGCATATCCCTAGTACCTCCCGTTTTTTTACATTTGTCTTTTTCATTTTTTGTGTATCTTTTTCTTGTGCAGTGTCCTTGTGGATTGCAGAATGTGATTGTTATTTTCGGCTATGTAGGTGTTTCTTGCTATCTTTTCTTTTACAACAGAAACAAGAGGCCAATGGCCACGTAGCTGGATGGGCAAAGGTATTTAGTATTGAAATAATAAGCCACAACCACAGTTTGCAATGGGATTTGATCATATAGTCTTTACACTCAAAATAGATCATGGTCAGATTACCCATGACAGAAAATGTAATGATTTGTAAGTTTTGGTTAAAGCAATTTTTTTCAAACAGTTCACTGTATGATTAACAATTGCAAATACTCGCCAAATCGCATAATAAACCTGTCAATCCTTTAAAGTAGTTAATACTGAGGAGAGTGGACCCCTGCCAGACTGCAAAAGTTTATTGTATTTTGTCTTATCTTTTTATGTAATGTATTTTTATTTGTATTTTCGTTCATACCACCAGCCGTCTTGGGCATAAATGTGCATTAAAGAATAAATGTTGATTATTTTTTTATATACACAAATTTGTTCTGAAATATTTGACATCATCAATTATGTCAATCTGACCTTTGTTGTAGAAAAATAGTAAGTTAAAAATAAACAACCGCTCGGATCGTCATACTTTTCATTTATCAACAACTTGTTAAAAGGTTAGAAATCATCAAGTGCAGACGTAAACATAGTAAAATCAGTAAAAGCTTAACGACCTTTAACGGTATGAAATAAATATCTAATTCTCACTAATATAATGTGATAAAAAAAAAAAGAGATGATTTGAAACAATGTGATATTTTTTGCCAGTTATCATATTAGAAACATTCACCTGTCGCTGAAGTTACACATACTTTCCCTTGATAAATACCACGTGCATTGTAGACGATTGACAAATTATAATCTAATGAAAGTGATAAACACACAAAGATTGACACAACCAAGGCGGAGCGAACCAAAAAATACAAATTAATTAATTAAAAATCAGTACCGTATCCAAATGTTCTGAAAATCAATAGGGTTCTGTATAATGCCAAGCCGACATAGAATCTCAAAATTTGTGGCATAACTTGCATTCTTGCAAAAGTTATCGTTTATACATCAACTTTAAAATCGGGTGATCCCTATAGCTTGATGGGCTCCGCCCATCCTACACTTATAAACAAATGAAGTTTGATACTAAGGAGTTTGAACACTGATACTGTGAAACTCAACGAAAACCGAAAAAGTGTGGGAATGGGGTAGCGTCTATTCCTAAAAGAAACTGCAAAATTACAAGTACAAATTACTGTTTACGGATCAAAATCTTGCCCGGTGTGATCTTTTATGTTTTAACTCTGAAAAGATTGACTTCTTGGGCATCACCAGTTCAGTCGTCCAGGACTTCCATGCTTACCTGAAAACCGATCATTTAAGTGTGAAATTTTCTAAATAGAAGGATTTTTTTTTATAAAAAGGGCATCTTATATACAAACCCGTCTTTAAGTGTTGTTAGCATTACCTTGATACCTCTGAGAATTTTTTTTATTCATATGTTTTGGCTTGAGATAAACATGCACCATTTAAATAGCAATAAATCAACACTCCCTAGAAGCTCCACAAACATGTTTCAAAAATCACTGATAATTATTTATAATGGAAAATTTCTTTATGACCACACGAGGGGAAGAAGAGCGTTCTAAATAATGTTTAACGGCAAAAGAAATTGAAAACCTTCAGTATAGTAACTATTAATTTTTTACTAAAAGTGTATTGGAAACATGATGACTTCAAGATGAAGAACAACAATGAAAGCGTTGTTCCATTTGCTTAATCTTGCCATGTATTTATAGGGATTTTGTCCCATATACATTTGCTCCATATGCCTTTATTTGTTCATGCTAGTACTATTTCGAAAATGAACAGAACAACAGAAAACCAATCAGAAATGCAATACAAATGTAAAATTGAAAAATATAATAATAGAGTAATACGTTTTGATTTTTGTTTCTATATTGGAACTTTGATATGTTTACAATTAGTTGTTTTTTGTTGATTCACATTCATAATTATGTATTCTTTAAATGTAATTCTTGGCAGTAATTGAAAAATGTTGCTTTATGCTGTTATTAATCAATTCATTGTAACTTACATTTCCTATTTAGAGGCTTTAGTGCAAGCAGCTATATAAATTAATAACTGATTCGAACTGAATTTGAATCGATTGAAAAAAAGGTACACGTGATGCAAAGCCCTACTGTTCAAAATGCAAAATTTAGTTATGTACATTATCGCTGTGAGTATATAAAACTGATACTGTCGAATAACAAAATACCGAAGTGACTGTAAATTTAGTTTCTGCATATGGAAATTTCGATTCTTTATGTCTCATCAGTGCAGATATAATTTAAAAATTTCCTTGCAATATCTAAATTTTTGTAGATTTTGTTGAAAGCTAAGGAGTATCTCCCTCATGCCAAGCTCTGTCCTTAGTTGATTTAAGCTTAACATTTAGATTATATTGGGTATTTGTTCTCTATCAGTTTTTAAAAATCTTTGAATTTAATGGTCTTCCAAACGGCTAGATTTTATTTGCAGTGAAGAGATTTAAGTTGTCGAAGTGCGCATATGCAGAAACTAAATTCACAGTAACTTCGGTATTTAGCTATTTGTTACAAATGGGTCGATGCCTCTGCTGGTGGACTTTTAGTTCCCGAGGGTATTGACCAGCCCAGTAGTCAGTACTTCGGTGCTGACCCGACAGCTGATTCTATTTGGAACCTTGCAATATCTAAATTTTTGTAAATTTTGTTGAAAACTAAGGAGTATCTCCCTCATGCGAAGCTCTGTCCCTAGCTGATTTTGATTTTACATTTAGATTATATTGGATATTTGTTCTCTATCAGTTTTAAACATCTTTGAATTTATGGTTTTCCAAACGTTTATATTTTATTTGCACTGAAGAGACATAAGTTGTCGAAATGCGCATATGCAGAAAGTAAATTCACAGTAACTTCGGTATTTAGTTATTTGTTACCACTGGGTCGATGCCTCTTCTGGTTGACATTTAGTTCCCGAGGGTATTGACTAGCCCAGTAGTAAGTACTTCGGTGCTGACCCGACAGCCGATTCTATTTGGAACCTTGCAATATCTAAATTTTTGTAAATTTTGTTGAAAATTGAGGAGTATCTCCCTCATACGCAGCTCTGTCCCAAGCTGATTTTGACTTTACATTTAGATTATATTTGATATTTGTTCTCTCTCAGTTTTTAAACATCTTTGAATTTATGGTCTTCCAAACGTTTATATTTTATCTGCACTGAAGAGACACAAGTTGTCGAAATGTACATATGCAGAAACTAAATTCACAATAACTTCGATATTTAGTTATATGTTACCACTGGTTCGATGCCTCTGGTGGTGGACTTTTAGTCCCTGAGGGTATTGACCAGCCCAGTAGTAAGTACTTCGGTGCCTACCCGACAGCCGATTCTATTTGGAACCTTGCAATATCTAAATTTTTGTAAATTTTGTTGAAAACTAAGGAGTATCTCCCTCATGCAAAGCTCTGTCCCTAGCTGATTTTGGCTTTTCATTTAGATTATATTGATTATTTGTTCTCTATCAGTTTTAAACATCTTTGAATCTATAGTCTTCCAAACGTTTATATTTTATCTGCAGCGAAGAGACATAAGTTGTCGAAATGTGCATATGCAGAAACTAAATTCACAGTAACTTCGGTATCTAGTTATTTGTTACCACTGGGTCTATGCTTATGGTGGTGGACTTTTAGTCTCCGAGGTTATTCAACGGCCAAGTAGTAAGTACTTCGGTGGTGACCCGATAGCAGATTCTATTTGGAACCTTGCAATATGTAATTTTTTGTAAATTTTGTTGAAAACTAAGGAGTATCTCTCTCATGCAAAGCTCTGTCTTTAGGTGATTTTGGCTTTAGATTTAGATTATATCGGGTATTTGTTCTCTATCAGTTTTTAAACATCTTTGAATTTATGGTTTTCCAAACGTTTATATTTCATCTGCTCTGAAGAGACATAAGCTGTCGAAATGAGCATATGCAGGAACTAATTTCACAGTAACTTTGGTATATAGTTATTTGGAAGACCATTAAATCAAAATTACCAAATATGATCTAGATGGAAAGCCAAAATCAAAATTATGGAAGACCATAAATCCAAAGATGTTTAAAAACTGATAGGAGAAAAAATTACAAAGTAAGTGAGAAACGAACCGTCAATCAAAAGAACGAACAATCCATGGACAATGGCAACATCGGAAACACTAAGAAACAAGGACAACACTTGAGTACGGAACAAAAAAGAAAAATGAAGACACACATACAGATGAACAACACGGACCAAATAAAAAAACATGGGTGAGATCAGGTGTACTGATAGACTAAGACATTCGCCGTGTTGAACATTTCAACTACGGTAGTAAAATCAAATTCGATATAGGAAAAACACACTTTAGTTGTAGAGGGAATGATATGTTGTCATCCGGGAAACATATATCCCATAGCAATCCACAAGATCATGATGTCGACAGTAAAACTTCTGTAGTGGTGACTTCAAGTTTTTGGTAACGTACTCTTGCTTAAGTAGTCTATATGTAAGCGACTGAGCTCTATCAAGGAAATCAATGTAACGACGACAAGCCCTTGAGTAGTGGATGAGTTTTGAGATGAAAACACCATGTGCTGGTGCTTTTGGAATGTTGCTACAAAGCAAAGTGAAGTCATCGCGCTTGTCATACAACCTAGTTTGTAATATACCTCTGTTCTTAATTTAAAGATGACGGTCAAGAAATGAGGCCGATGTGGAAGTATCTGTAATATCTTTTATTTCAAGCTCTTTTGGATAAATAAGATGTATAAAGTCACCAAAGCGATGGTTGTTTACTGATAAAATATAATCTGTATAACGGAAGCTGAAATTAAAGGACTGGGCCAGTTTTTTGTCTTTATTTTAAGAAGCCCTTCAATGAATTCAGCCTCATAAGAGTGGAGAAACAGATCAGCTAAAAGGGGTGCACAGTTTGTGCCTATTGGAATTCCGATGGTCTTGTGAAAAACTAGTCCTCCAAACTGGATAAAATATATTGTCGATCAGAATCTCTAACATTTTAATCACTTCTTCCTGTGTGTAATTTTTCTGTGATTCTGAGTCGTATTACACAATGTTTGTTCTCTGCCTATGACAGTGTACTTATTATCTTCGTTCGCTGTTCTTACGGGAGAAACATCTGAATTATATATCTGTCAGCCGAGATTTTAGTTTTTCATGAGGAATGGTAGTATAAAGTGTGGAGAAGTCAAAAGTTTTAATGCTGTTACAATGCGATAATGATCTTGATTTTAGGATGTCAAGCAGATCTTTTTTTAATATCCAGATTTCATTTACACCACTTCTTGAAAAGCTAGTATCACAGTATTTTTGAAGGCCCTCTTTTACGGCTGTCAAGGGGGAGATTAAAAGCCTAGAAAGAGGTTTTGTGGAACATTTTGCAGATCCAGCGATGTGCCGTTGTTTGTTTGGGCATTTGTGTAATTGTGGTACCTAGTACAAGGAAGGGAGATCGGTGTCTTCCTCTTTGGTTGAAATCCCAAAGGAAAGCACAACAGATTTAAGGTTAATGTAATATCTCCTCATTAGACAGAGTAGTAGCTGTGTACACTGGATTGCCCTTGGAGTTACCAATGCCTAGTTCGTTTTTTTAAACATTCGATGTAATGAGTTTTACATATGAAAATTATTTTATTAGGGACCTTATCTGCCGGAACAAGAAATATTTGTCATGAATGGAGTACAAGTATCTGGCAACATCGGCATTTTGGAAAATGGATGATGCTTTAGTTCTCATTGACCCTCGTAGCTGACTTCTTCGTTTAAGAATCACGGATCTCACAGCCTTAATCCATTCCGAAAGAGAATCAATGTCTTCGTCTTGATCACGTTTAATCCATTTTCTGGCGTAGTCATCTACCGCATCCATAAGGAGTTTAAAATTTTGCTCCCAGTTGTTGGATCGTGGTCCACTGATTTGGGTCATTTTGCAAGGATATAACGGAGAGACGGGTTTTCGATGATGTTCTAGTCTCCCGTGTTCTTTAACATGTTGGAAAACTCTGTGTTGACCAATATCAAGGATAACCACGTCTAATTTGTATAAAGATGAGGATGGGTCAGTAACAGAATTTTCTAAAGATTCTTTATACAGTGCATTCAATTTAGTTAGTGGCATGAGTATAGTTTATTATTTAAATATAAAAACCAAATTTAGCTAAGAACATAGCTTTGCATGAGGGAGATAAACCTTAGTTTTCAACAAAATTTACAAAAAGTTAGATATTGCAAGTTTCAAATTTAATCGGCTTTCGGTTCGAAATATTACAATCTAATAAAAGATACTTTAAAAAAATACACTAATATAGTATAAACTTACAACAATCATGGAATTATTGCTGGAATGCAAATGCTTATAGCACATCTACATCTACATATAATCCCATACTTGTTCACAAATTTATACCATGCTTAGACTGACGGTTCGATTCTCACTTAAATTATAACAATTCAGAATTTCAGGTTCTCGGGCTTTGGATGTTTTTTTTATTTTGAACAATAGAACAAAAAGTAAATTCTTAAACAGTTCATTCACAGACTTCATAGAATTTGTTTTTAATAAGTACAAAACGTTATATCACCGAGTTTCTTTAATTTCCTTATTACACCATACTCAAAATGTTTTATTTTATTTCCCATTTACTTTTTCTACTCCCTTAATTGTCGTCTTTATAGGACGACAGAGTAAGCAAGCAAAGGAAAATAGCAATTCATATGTCATACTAGATAACCGTAAAATTAGCACCAATAGTTATTTCCGGTACATTAATCTCTGTTTATTTTTTATTCACGCTTTCATTAAAGCAATTTTAATGTATTGCGTTTATTCAGTATAAAAAGATCTATAATGAATGATAATAATTTATCCCCACGTTCCAATACTATAAAACATTATTTGTTCCTCCATAAAGAAATACATCCGGATAATAAATGTTTTTGAAACCATCTTCCTTCGATTTTCAGAGTGAAATAATTGCATTAAAAACGAACCAGACGGACCCCCCCCAAATAAAAAACAAAAACAAAAACAATAAAAAACAACAAAAAAAANNNNAAAAAAAAAAAAAAAAATAATTACCGAGAAAGAAAAATAAAAAAAAATAACAAAATCAATAGCATATTCAAACCTCCATAATATTCTTATCTGATATTAAAAATTAATTCTGAGAAGACAGTAAGAAGTACAAATTTATGTGTAGAAGACGAAATGTACTTTTGTACATTCTCCAATGAAATCACAATACCTACAAGTGATTTGTTGAATTTTAGGCAGATGTTGGTTTGTCAATTATATGTAAATATGTAATCTACAACGTGGCAAAAATATACTTAAAGATAATAATAATGATAATATAACACATTGCTACACGTCAACAACAATTAGGTCAACGAGGTCAGTTTCTCCAATTTATGTGATAGGTTGATGATATTACGTTTGTAGGTTTGTGCCAGTCTGACATATAACCTTTGTCCTTGACCTCAATTTCACTGTCTAGTTAGAATGATTAGTTTTCAGTACTTGTTAGTGATAAATGTAAGTAAATACTATTTTGCATGTTGGTTGGTCTTATGTAGTACATGCAGGCTGCTGTATGACTAATGTCTGTGACCTAAATCTCACGGTGTTTTGGGCATGTTTTCTTTCTCATTATCTGTTTTGGTAGGTCAATTATATTTGTTATGTAGTCTTTGGTAGTACATGATGGTCTGCTATATAGTTTTTTTTACAAGGGATTAATTTTCACAGTCTAGTGTGATTAGGTCGGTTTGATTTTTCTACATCATTTCATCATTTAGCAGTCGGGCCAGATATCTAGTAGGGTACACATTTGTTGCTGGAGGAATAGTGTTATCTAAAACGCATATTCAAAAATAAAGAAAAAGTCAGCAAGAAAATAAACCTTTTTTTTGTTCCATGTGTTTTTGTGAAGCTGTACGAATCTTTAGCTTTGTCACGATTTATTTTTTTGGTTTCTTCTCCATACTTTCTATTTTTCTGATATTTTCAAATAGTTATTTGCTTCTAGTTAATGAATATGAATTAGAATTTAAATCGATGAATGTTTTAAAATGGCTTAAATCATGTGTCACTCAATAACTGTATAAACTGCTGCTGTTCACAATACTATAGTTAACCACATTGTGGTGACATTCTGTTACAAACAGGTAAGAAATGTATTTTATTACTTATTTCTATGTCTTTTTGTGGTAAATGTTTCATAAGACACGGACCTCAAGAAAAAGTGGGAAAATATTTGAAAGTGCCATATTATGTAGATTTACATAATTCGTCAGATATTAAAACTGAATAACGAACATAATTTTTACGTCTATATAAGTTAAGAGAAGAGATCTTCGAACAATTGTAGCTGTTAGCACTGGCAAGTCACCTAGACAACTGGATGAGGGAGTTATACGCCCCAAGTTAAAGGATGTCTGAAATTAAGCTCCTGCTTTAAATCGGAAAATTAACTGTAACGTGAACAAAATTGTGGAATTTGGGTATATATTTCGATTTTTAACATCTCAATGAGGCTATAACAAATAACGAAATACATAAGCATGTGAACTGTTAAAAGGGGTGAAGTTAAAATGAAAAATATAACATCAAGTTACAAAAAACACATAGCAAAATAAAAGAGTAGAAACAATGAAAGGGTCGACTGATATATTTCGACAAATCTGTCGTCGTCAAGTGGGTCGTGAAGAACGAAGTAAAGTTAAAAAATATATTTCACACAGGTAAAACATCTTTGACATTGTTTGTACACTGGTAGCAACATATAAGCCACTTAAAATCTTACGACATCGAGACTCGTTAGTCATAGAATGATTGTTTTACGTTTTAACCCGTGGGTTTTAAAGTACCCAATCTGAATATAATCCGTTGTTCCAACGTACGTCTATATTCGTGACCACCATGTAATATTATAAGGTATATAACAATCCGCCAAAAGTTGGACTTTGGACTCTGTTTTTTTTATGTGTAACACCCAATCGTGGTATAATTAGTATAATTATTTGACAATGGGCGATCAAGTCGGTTAAGCAGATCTTTCGGACAATCAGTTCGATACTCAAGTATTAACGGAACTTCAAAATTGAGATAGGTTGATTAATAGTACTGAACTTTTTTTACATGTTAAGATTCATGAGCATTCTTATCCCACTCACAACCCAATAGTAACTTTGATATATCAAGCTTCATTCTATGCATTACAACTTCAGGGAATACTCTTCCGAAAGATACTTTTTGCATAACCTTTTGTCGGAATGTCAAAACCGCCCAGTTTATCTTGAAAGCATTAGAAACAACTTTTATGTCAGTCTCTCACAATTCAGAACTAGCTTTCACGTGACTGTTATGCTTTGGGCAAAGCTTTATGTGGTGAATTCATCGAGGAACTTAAAAGATGCTCTTCGTATTCTTAAGCAGAAGTCAAATTTTAATCTAGATTCCTCAGTTAGTACTCCTACAATGTGCAATCCGGACTCGAATTTATTTCTTATAAAAGACATTCTTGTGCGTCTTGAAAGAGACATGAACACTCTAAAGGGAGAAAATGCGCCGGAATGTAATTCTCTAACAAAGCGAATGGAACAACTCGAATCCGAGAAAAAATGTTTTTCTGAAATGAACTTCTAACATGTTGAAAGGTTAAAAAATATTCAAAAGAACTCAGTAATCTTAAGAGAGACTTTCAAGAACACAGAAATCAGACAGACTCTCTTAAGTCATCAATAGAAAAATACAAACCAACAGAACTTAAAGCACAGGCTTACCGAAATTCAGAAACTCTAGAGAAGTCAACGAGCAGTGCAAGTGAGATTATAAAAGACAAAGAAATCCTTAAAATGCAATTGAAACAACGGCAGTAGAATACCGAAGGAAAAAGGAGTGGAATTTACAAAAATCGAAGTCCAAAGACATGGCCAAAACGAAGACACAGTAAACAATGTCGTTAAACACAGAAAAAATGACGTTAGACAGATACAAAGCACAGAAATAGAAAAAACAACATTCAAAAACAAGGCACTCCTAGTATGAACGCCATTGAAACTAAGAATGACATCAGGAGCTCCGGAAGGGTAAGCATGTCTTGATGCGTTAACAGCACCCGTCACACTGCAAGTGAGTCAATCTAGGAAAATGTCAAAATCGGTAGTCAAATCCGGGAAAACGTGAAACTAACTGAAAATGTACGCCTTCATTTGGGATACTGACATGTCATATCTTTCAATGATGTTATGGTGACGGCCATAGAATTTCTTGAGGGGTTATTAACAATGGTTGAACAAATCCCTGACTAAGCAGCTTTTGGGACAGTGTTTAAAAGGTTAAATCGGATATCACAGTCTTGAATAAAATTACAAAAGATATTTCTACTGGTTTGAAATCCGAAGCTTCGCGTATTTCCAATATCACTGATGAGAGACAAATGTGCATTTCGAATTTTTGACACTTTTTGACACTTGAAAACAACAAAATTAATGATTTAGAAGAAAGCTGTGAATCTTCAAGTGCAGAGATGTCAGCATTTTCTTCCACAATTGCTGATATGACAAAGAAAATTGCGAATCTTGAACGAGAAATGAAACACATTAATAAAACATGCAACACTTATGCTGATGTGCTTAAAATGAATTATTCCAAGAATACCAAAACTTTGACCAAACATTTTGATAATAATAAAAAAAAACAGTCTACTTCCTTGCAACATACAACTGGTTCAATAAGAAAACCCCCAATCATGTAAATGTGATGACATCATGACTGGTGATATGAATCGTACTTCTAAACAAATATCAGTTTATTTCCCGCAATCTGTTTGTCATAATTCACCGATAGACACTTTTCAAGTTAATATTCGCAGACGATTTACTCGATTTATATATTGGAGGTATTAAGAAATTGTCCACCGTGGATGGCATGAGATCATACCTGAATGAACGCAATATTAAAGTAACGTTTCTCCGATACTTTAATAAGCAAAGCAAACAAACAGCTTCTGCACAGATTAATGTCGATCCATCCGATGAACACATAGTGTCCGATCCCAAGTTTTGGCTGAATAGTATACTTATCAAACAGTGGCTACCATTGGAAGTCTTTAGGAATGATATGCTAGAAAAACAAAATCTGCACTATAGTCAGCCTTAATATTTCATGCTGTTATTGTCGGGGTGTCATGACCAGCATCCCATTTTTATCAGAATCCCTACCGCTATATGACATTGACATTTTAGCAATTTCAGAACACTGGTTACAGGAGTGCATTTTCACTTTCTTGAATCCATACACAGAAGCTATAGGCATTTGGTAAAGGTGACGACAGTGACTCAGCAGATAAAATGAACGGTAACATCAGAGGCGGTGTCGCTTTTTTGGTAAAAAGGGACATTAGGAAATTTGTTAATGAATTACCAACTGCCAGTAATAGAATAACAGGAATTGAACTGAAATTGAACGGCGTGAATCCTCTTTTCATGACATATGTGGCGTCTATTAAAAATTGTGGGAAGATAATAATTCTTGATGACTTTAACACTAGTATCTGGTCCAAGATTTAACTCCAATTCTGATCAGCGAAGTGCTCCGTTGACAGAATTTCTTGACAATTTTGCACTTAAATCTGCACATTTAGAAGAACTTGCATCGTGTTCAGTTTTCACTTTTCAGTCATATACTGATGGTCCACAAACTGAAATTGACCATATTATGATGGACAAGGATTTGCTTAAATAAGTGAAGAATGTTTTTGTGCTTGATGATCATATGTAGAAAGTATCTGACCACTTGCCTGTAGTATGTACTTTCGAAATTCAAAATAACCAGCATATTGAGTACGATAGCGATCAAGACTTAACTATGCTCAAAGTCTCTTGGAGTAAATATAATAAGTGTCTAATTTAATTACTGACTTTACATTTGCCGTGTCACATTTCTTATGGAAACTCAGTGCACCCGAAATTGTCGAGAAGTCTTGGATAATTTTTACAGCTCTATTACAGACGCTATTTTGCGTGTTGACAAAGAAACATTACCATACATATATTTCAATAAATACTTTAAACAATACTGGACAAAGGAAGTCAAACTCTTTCACAAGCTATGTTAAAAAGTCGTTCTCATTGAATTTTAAATGGTAAACAGCACGACAACAGTGATCCGTGCTACCACCAATACAAAGAAGACAAACGCATATTTTGAAATGCGCTAAATGAAGCATACAATGTTAATATACTTGAATGCTCACAACAACTCGAACAATCTTCGGAAACTGATCAGAAATTTTTATGATCTGTATTAAAACACCGGAAGCAGAAATCTTCAAGCTGCAACACATTGGTAGTGGACGATGTCACATATGAATCGTCATCTGATATATGCAAAGGCTGGGCGAAATATTTCAAGGGTATTTTCAAATATCTATATAATACTAAATTAAGAGACTGAATTCTTTGAGCCGCATCTGCTCAGTAACAATAGAAAATTGAAATAATTTGTTATATGAGTGATAGAGATGATGTTTAGTTTTCCTAAATTTGTCTTTAAAACAACCACCTTTTTTCTTAAAATTCGCCGATTTTTGTGAAAATAACCGATACCGGAGATCGATTCCGTTCCGGAGCTTAGAAGTGTAATGGATGTGCCTGTGATCACCTCCCTTTAAATGGCCTGTTTTCCTTTTTCAATTGGACATTTATTTTATCTTTCACTTGAATATGTTTTATTGAAATTGACAGTTAAAATGTTGATTTGACATTTATATACTTTATATTTACTTTGATCAATTTTATGTCTTTAATGCTTTTCTTCTTTACCTTTTTAAAGAAAATTGTTTGAATCTTTATATATTTAACTTTAACACAATCACATCAGTTTCAGTTATAGAGCAAAACTACACTACCTCTACTCCCATGGGCCACAGTGACTAATGCTCCACTTCCATTCAAATTCAGTCTGAATTAGACTTAATCGCATGATACGCTATCAAAACCATCCGAGTATTTTCGGCCAATGCGACTATTATTAGCATTATAAATCTAAACTGCTTAGGATAGTGTTTTTGTTTAGCCCTGAACTGACAGCAGGTATCCTTTGTATTCAAATCTGGGGCGAAGTATTGGCCACTACACATTCCGGGAGTTCAAATCTGGTCGATTAAAGACCCCTTCCTGTTACATAAGCTTTCACGCAAGCTCAATATTTTTAATAACATTACGTAAATGCTAAAAATAGCGTAATTGTGGTTTGCTGTAATGTAAATGTTAAATGGGCCAAATTTGCAAAAAATCACGTACGAAAGCACATCACTTCATGGCCGAGCATCTTTTGTTTTAAAAAATACTGACATTTGTCTGGCTTCCGTCATTGTATACAAAAATATTCAATTGATTTTAATTGCATAAACAACTTTCCCTGAGCGGATCCATGGAGATGGTTCCGGGTGTTGAAATCCCCTTTTTCAGGAAAGTTTTTGAAATTTCGTGACAAAAACGGGTAAAAATGCCCTGGAATTCGGAGACTGGTTCTGCCGTTGCATCCACCTCTGCCCTGGCACCTCATTTACGGAAAAATGATAAATAATAAAATAGAAAAAAAAACTAAAAAAAAAAACAAATTTCAAGGATTCGATTGAAATCCTGTAACACATGTACAAGAACACAAGTCTATAACAAACACAAAATAAGGACCCAAAAATGTTATTTGGTATGCAGCATCATGTTGAATGTCGAAGGCGGGAAATATCTTCGTAACATTTTTTTCTCAGCAGCTTCATGTACTTATCACAGCTTTTTTATATTTTAATATGCAGCATTTACCGTCGGATTTGATGGCAGATTATGCCTTTCTTCCTGTTTCCGCACTTGGTTAAAATTTGACATTAATGGTAAATTGTAAAACATATCGTAACTTTTTTCTCGGCAGATACCTATTATACCTTTTTGTCTGAAGCTGATCTGCCTTCTGTTTAAGGAACTCCAGTCATACTTTAGAATAGTCCATCCGTCAGCCCGTCTATCTGTAATAACTTCTGTGTCAAAAGATAGCCCAATTATGAGTTGATTTATTCATATGAATTCATACACAACATCAAGGACTAAAATAGGAAGATGCCTTTCAATTTTCTATGCGTTTTGATACTACCAATTACAAACCTTACTCTATCAGAATTGTCAAAATTTTCCCACGATTTCGTGGTCATCTTCTAGTGATTCCGAAATGGGAAAATCAGACTTTAATAATTCCATTCAGCATTCAGTAGAAATCAATCTTAAAACACGGAAAAATCTTCAAGTAATATAGCAAAGTTCACTACAGCTGAAATAAGTGAAATCGTAAATTCTCTGGAAAAGAAATAAAGCTACTGGACCCGACAATATCTCGAATGAACACATAAGATATGGTGGTAAATTGCTATTAAATCATTTATGTTCTTTATATAACTTAATAATTAACCGTGGTTTCATACCCTCTCGTTGGAAACAAAGTATGATAATTCCGCTATTCAAGGGAGGAGACAAATCTCGAAAAGATCCAAATGACTATCGAGTAATATCGTTGATGCTAAAAATATTTTAGAGGACCTTGCTATTACGTCTACCTGAATTACGCAACAATTTTCCAAACAAAAATCAAATTGCATATCAGAAGAATTTATTCAGCATACATGCATCTTTTATTTTACAAGAGACTGTTTGTCATTATCTTGAACGTGGCAGTGGTGTCTTCGTTACCCTGCTCGATAGCATTAAGGCCTTCGACACTGTGTGGCATTACGGTCTTCTTCATAACTTTGTTCAACTTGAAATAAAGGGACAACGGTGGTTAATGCTTGCAGATATGTACAACGGTATGGAAAGCTGCGTCTGTCACAATGGTTCCGTCTCTACCGAGGAGTGCGTCAGGGAAGTGTCTTTGTCAGCTTTACTTTACTTAGTATATATAAACGATCTTCTTGATAAATTAGACAATACAAACACAGAAAACATATAGAGATTGATATGAAAATTTGCAGCGCAGTCCAAGCTGACGATATTCTCTTCTGTCTCCGATGAAATCTGGTATGCAAAGAATGGTCAACATCTGTGAATCTTACAGTCGAAAATGGAAGTTTAAGTTTTTTCCAACTAAAGAGTCAGACGATTATATTCGGAAAAACTAGGAGTAATGACATTAATGGAATTGTGTTGTATTACTCCCTTTTTCCTTTAACGAATACTGCAAAACTTGTCGGAATATTACTTGAAAACAAATTCAATTCACTAGAATGAACAATCAATGCATGTCATACCCTAAGGGATTCTGCTCTTGGTATTATCAAAAACTGGTGTGCATCCATCCTCATTAAACCCGCTTACCTATTGGATAATTATCTGGCAAGTATGTTATTTAAAAGCTTTATTCGGATGTGAAATTTGGTGTGACCTGTCCCCAAAAGAGATTCTATTACTGGAAAGTGCTTATCGCCATGTTATCAAATCACTACAAGGTCTTCCTCGCCGCACACGTACATACAAATGTATTAGTCTACTAGGAACTATTCCAATTGAATGTATGATAGACAAAAGAAAGCTTCAATTTTTTTTGGTCAACTATGTTAATTACCGAATAGTGCACTCTAAAAACAGTTGCTCCTTACACGTTTATTTGAGTTCAAACACTGTGTTTCCGCAAGACAAACTGGCTTTATTCCAAATGTGTTCCGAATTGCGTTTAACTATGACATTCATTACTACATATATTGAACAATTCATGTACAATCAGTACATGTACTTACTTCCCAAGAAAATTTGTAATAAAAATTCGCTCTGTTGAGACACAACATTGGTTCAACCGTATTGCAACTGAACAAGACTGTTTACTTTTTTGCAAAATTCATACAGATGTACTCCCGCATCGAGCTTAGAACCTTGATAAAATTTTCCCAGAATTCGCATCTGCAGCAAAATATGTTGTTAATCTGTGTGTACTTGTCGAACTGTCATCCAATGAAATGTTGTGCGAAAAATATGGCCTTTTTTTTCTCTGAAGTCTTGATGCACATACACAGTCTGTGACTATACTATGAACATACGTGAAGAGATTTGCAAGGAATTCATCTGTATAGACCCTCTATCATTAAGCGTTTTTGTTGATTCACTGACACAAAATGGGATGTTATTTAAAGAATAACATCTTTTATGCGAGAAGTTAAGTGTTGGTATTTTTAGTAGCTCATGAATATGAATTAGGTTCCATGATGCACGTGCGATCACATGACCTAGACCACTCCAAGTGTAGGGACTTCGAGTTATCGAGTAAAAAAGATTGAAAGTTTTTTTTTACATGTATGTTTGTATGGGCCCTTTTTGTTACCCACCTTTGCCTCGTTTGAAATATATGTTGTAAATAATGCAAGAAAATTAGATAAAATAGGCCACAATAGGTGGACCAAAAAATTACAGTCATAGTTATAGTCTTTTTCATAATATGTAGCTTATCATACGAGGCAAACTGAGCAAGCTGCAGTGGAATTGAAGGGAAAAGTCTTCAGGGTTTGAGCAATTACAGGTTGAAGAGGGGTACAGTCTGTTTCGGTAAAAGGGAAATAAGAGGTTTAAGCTTAGAACAAGGAACCAATTATAGGTGTTAAGTCTTAAAAACCCTGAGCGAATACAGAATGAAATGTCAGTGGTCTGTTCTGATTGATTAAGTTGTGGTCTGTCTGTCTGTGAGCATAAATGATTTTACGTTAATTCTCCTATCATGTGACACAAGTTTTGATTTAGAGAATGATTATCAGTTACTTTTTTCGAAAATGTGTGTGTCTGTTATCTTTAAAATATGCAAACATTTTTTAATAAGTGAAAGTTAAGCCTACTTGAAAAGTACATTTTATTTGTACATAACTTTTTTAAAGAAGAAAATTAACATGAAAATAACCCCCCCTTTTTTTATTTTTTATTTTTTATTTTTTTGTGAAGATGTACGAATCTTTAGCTTTGTCAAGATTTTATTTGGGTTTCTTCTCCATATTTTCTGTTGTGCTTATATTTTCAAATAGTTAATTGCTTCTAGTTGGAAAATGATTAAATGAATATGAATTAGAATTTAAATCCATGAATGTTTAAAAATGGCTTAAATAATGTGTCACTCAATAATTATAAACTGCTGCTGTTCACAATACTATAACTAGAAAACACGAGGGGACTTTATAAACATAAGTGGATGATATAAATCGGATAATGGTTTTTATGAAATAAAAACGATACGCTAGGCTATGGAATAGCCTTGGATAGAAAATTGCGTGTTTGATTGACAAGGGTGTGGTGGCTCATGATGTTTTTGTATACTCAAATCAATACTTGAAGTAAGCCTTTCTCTGTACTTCTTCGTAATTTCTTCTGTTGGTCTGCACATGTGATAAAACAGTCACTGATTCGATCAAACCTCTAATTTTATGCCAATAGCAACTCAAAGTAATTACGTGCTTTTGTTTTTCTTTTGTTTGTTTGTTTGTTTGATTTTTGTTTGTTTGTTTTTTTTGTTCTTGCATTTTTTAGGGTAGCTCTTTATTCTTCCGCAAAAAACGCAATTCTATCTCTTTCCATCTTTTGTTCTCCATTGCCCAAATATCTCCACAAACTACAATCACGCTTTGTTTAACACAATTGAAAAGCCTTTTATAGTATTTGTATATTATTGATTATTGCACAATACCTCATCTTTTTTTATTAACTTCTGGTTTTAAATTTATACATTACTGTTCTTATTCTTTTTATCATATCTATATTTATAAATCTGGCTAAGCGATATTGCAATACCAATCCCATCATCCTCTACAAACCTGTTCCCAGTACCACCTATAGTAAATGTCTATAATACTTTTCAACTTCCACAAGGAAACAGAAAAGTTAAACCCCGCCCCGTTTTATCAGGACGAAACTGGACGCCATTTTGATTTTCGAGTATCTGGAATTCCTATTGGTTAATAGTCTTCTGTGCATGCGCTTTCCTCACTGCGCAAGCGTACTCCTCACTGCACCCCAAGAACTATCTATATAGCTAGGCTATTCCATAGCCTAGCTAATTAAACACATTATCGTGACATTCTGTAAAAAACAGGTAAGAAATGTATTTTATTTCTTATTTGTGGTAAGTGTTTCATAAGACACAGACCTCAAGAAAAAGTGAGAACATATCTGAAAGTGCCATATTATGTAGATTTACATAATTCGTCAGATATTAATACTGAATATCGAACATAATTTTTTATGTCTCTATAAGTTTAAAGAAAAGATCTTCGAACAATTGTAACTGTCACCTAGACTCTGTATAGGAACGTTTTAATTTCTGGTGATATTGTCATCAATAGAGAAAAAGAAACAAATACAGAAAGCCAAAATCCCATCTCCGCAAAATGAATAAGAAAAACACTCAGCATAGAAAAGGGAAACAATAACTGCAAGATAGGCGAAAAAAAATAACTGTTAATTTAATAACTAGGAGATCGGCGAAAAAGGAAAACAATACTTTTTTTTTAAATAGTTTGGATTATTAAAAGAAATTAGGAGTGTATCCTTTGTTATAGGGGTTAGTCGACGAAAAATTTCAAGAATGAAAGATAACCACTTAAATTAGTGCAATGGAAAATCATATTATAAAAATCGATCACACAGAGGTAGATTTTCAGGAAAAGAAACACTAATGATAAAACTTATTAACTTATCAGAAAAAAAAAGTAAAAAAAAAAAACGCTTAAAACGTAAGAAGTTTCATCGTTATACATGATATCCATGTTCATGGTCTGCACTCCCTAATTTGTCACTTTGTAAGAGTTATCTTTCTTGGGTGTGGACAAAAAAAATCACAAGAACCTCAAAGTAAGTGTTTTATTCACACAGAAAGATGAATTAAACTTCAAGTGAATTTTTTATTGATCAATGAATCTCAGAAATCATCTGATATAAAAAAAAACCTGTCATACTATCAATAATTTTACTTAAGAACCATGGAATAAGTTGCCTGTCACTGACATAAATATTTTATTTCCGTACGGAAAACCTGTATAGAAATGATTCAAAATATTTCCCTACTGTTGCTTCAAATGTTGACAGCTTTGATTTTCTCAGAAATAATTCAATTTTAAGAAATTCACATAAAAAAATTTCTGTTTTCCTTAGGCATCATTACACCGTGGAATGGGGAACCAGTTAATGTCCATACAGGAATCAGTCTAAAAGTCCAAATTAGGGAGTGCAGACCATGAACCTGGATATGGTCTATTACATGATGTTCTACATTTCAATATTTTAAACATCTTCATAGAAGCTTAAATAAATTCTTCTCTTGCTACCTTTGAATTGAGCAAAATTCAAGGAAGTGAATTATATACTGAAGAAAACACAAATAAATCCTTCATATTCCCCGAATCGTGAATTTAAATTTAGGTTATTCATTACACGCATCAGAAATCATACACTTGTAAATCCAATAACTTAAATATGGGGTTATTTTCGCGTCGGCTTTTTCGCGATTTTGGTGTAAAAGAAATATTCGCTTTATATAAATCGCGATTTTATACCTAAATCAATGCTTTTGATTGGGTAGTAAAATTTCCGCGGAGGCGAAAATTCGCGCACAAACGCCCGCTTTCAGCAAAGCGAAAATTAAACACAAGGAAAAAACAATGGTAGGAAACTCCCGTTTGGGACATACTTTTATTATACCTACCCACAGTTGGTTTCACATTTTTGTCAAATTTGACGTCGGTACATATCATGGAGAAAATATGATTTCATTAATTAAATGTAAGTTTTTAGCATCTCAGAAATTGTCAGAAGCCAAAAAAATGTAAATGATTTTCTTGTAGTTAGGTAGACAAAAAATTTCCGTAAAATACACGCCAGTTGCACTTTGTAGGAAAAAAAAACACAAATAGCTGAAAGCATGCCAGTAAAAAGAAAATTCAATGAGACGTTGTAGACGAATAGAAGAAAAAAAGAATAACAAGGATAACAGGAAACGCCTACAAAAAAAAGTCAAAGCCCTACTTCAGTAACCGGTTGAAGAAAACATTTAAAAAAGCTGTAATACGCGTCAATGTAACCTTGAATAAAAAAGTAATCAAAAAGCCATATAATACACGTTGACAAATAATAAATATCATCAATCAGTTCATAGGATGTCATTACTTTTTACTCCCTTTGTTTTGATGGTATTTAAGTATACCTATTTTTTTGAAATTCTGTGTAAATCAAATTACTTGCTCATAATACTAGTAGTGAAATCTAGATGATTCAATCGATTTTATTCCTCTATTTGATTAGATTTTGATACTGTTGAAAGTTCGAAGAGTCGATATTATAAAATGAATACAAATATATTCTTTTTAATTTAAAGAAGCCCACATCTTTTATTTATAGCGACACAAAGTGTTATGTATGTTTGAAAATTATACTTTGGAAAATTCTAACAGAATATTTTCTATGTTTATTTTTCTCATTAATTGGTTCTTTGACAAGTAACCAGACATATAAAACAAACAAGTTATTAACAAATTTAAAAGCATGCTGGATAAACCTTAGAAAATAACGTAAGAAATATGTAGTATGTGATGTGCAAAACAAAAGAAGTCAACCTGGAAGTCAGATAAAAGTGAAAAAGGTAATTCCATCGAATACTTATAAGGTTCTATAGATAATTTGTTTTTCACATCACTTCATGAATATCTTTGTTATCGACCTTTTGGTGTCTTATACCTTGCATTTTTTATTTCTTTTCAGCTGAAACATTTGATCTGAGCACTTCAAGTCAAAACAAAATTGATACTGATACAACAACAGGGAATGGAATACCGTATGTCACATCTGAACCAGACGTGATATCTGAATTGACATTTTCACAAGAAACAACATCAGATCCAGAAACTATATCTGAACCAGGAGTATCTGCAATAACATCAGAACCGCAAGCATCATCTGAACCACAAGGAGTATCTGGAAAAACATCCGAACCAGAAGCTACATATGAACCGGAAGGTGTATCTGAAATCACATTAGAGCCAGAAGCAACTTCTGAACCAGAAGGATTATCTGAAATAACATCAGAGCCAGAAGTTACATTTGAACCAGAGGGAGAAACATCAGAACCAGAGGCAACATCTGAACCAGAAGGAGAAACATCAGAACCAGAGGTAACATCTGAACCAGAAGGAGAAACATCAGAACCAGAGGCTACATCTGAACCACAGGCAACATCTGAACCAGAAGGAGAAACATCAGAACAAGAGGCAACATCGGAACCAGAAGGAGAAATATTAGAACCAAAGGCAACATCTGAACCGGAAGGAGAAACATCAGAACCAGAAGCTACATCTGAACCAGAGGGAGAAACTTCAGAACCAGAGGCAACATCTGAACCAGAGGGAGAAACATCTGAACCAGAAGGAGAAACATCAGAACCAGAGGCAACATCTGAACCAGAGGGAGAAACATCTGAACCAAAGGCTACATCTGAACCAGAAGGAGAAACATCTGAACCAGAGGCAACATCGGAACCAGAAGGACAAACATCTGAACCGGAAGGAGAAACATCAGAACCAGAGGCTACATCTGAACCAGAGGGAGAAACATCAGAACCAGAGGCAACATCTGAACCAGAGGGAGAAACATATGAACCAGAGGCTACATCTGAACCAGAAGGAGAAACATCAGAACCAGAGGCAACATCTGAACCAGAAGGGGAAACATCAGAACCAGAGGCTACATCTGAACCAGAAGGGGAATCATCAGAACCAGAGGCAACATCTGAACCAGAAGGAGAAACATCAAAACCAGAGGCAACATCTGAACCAGAAGGGGAAACATCAGAACCAGAGGCTACATCTGAACAAGAAGGGGAAACATCAGAACCAGAGGTAACATCTGAACCAGAAGGACAAACATCTGAACCAGAGGCAACATTGGAACCAGAAGGAGAAACATTACAACCAGAGGCTACATCTGAACCAGAAGCAACATCAGAACCAGAAGGAGAAACATCAGAACCAGAGGCAACTTCTGAACCAGAAGGACACACATCTGAACCAGAGGCAACATCTGAACCAGAGGGAGAAACATCAGAACCAGAGGCAACATCTGAACCAGAAGGAGAAACATCAGAACCAGAGGCTACATCTGAACCAGAGGGACACACATCTGAACCAGAGGCAACATCGGAACCAGAGGGAGAAACATCAGAACCAGAGGCAACATCGGAACCAGAAGGACAAACATCTGAACCAGAGGCAACATCGGAACCAGAAGGAGAAACATCAGAACCAGAGGCAACATCTGAACCAGAAGGAGAAACATCAGAACCAGAGGCAACATCTGAACCAGAAGCAAAATCTGAGCCAGAAGGAGAAACTTCTGAACCAGAAGGAGAAACATCAGAACCAGAGGCAACATTGGAACCAGAAGCAAAATCCGAGCCGGAAGGTGAAATGACATCTGAACCAGAAAGTAGCGAAGTTATACCAGAAGCAACAGCAGAAACATCAGCTGAACCTTCTGCTTTAGAAATACTACTGCCACCATTTTCTCTTGTCTTCGTTGTATTATTAGGTAATGTATGCATTATCTGTTTATCTGCATAAACATCGAAAGGAAATGGAGTAAATGCACTTGAGAGATAGTCTCTACAAATACATGGTACAACCTTGCCTAGAAAAATCAATATTTGTATATTAAAGCTAGGGGTACGCTCAGCAAGCGAAGCTTTGTCTCTAGATGATTTTGGATTCGGCATGACTTGTGACTTGTAGGCTCTTTTGATTATTAGATCGGTTTCGTCTTTGTCATATAAACTTGATTTTTGTCTTCCAAATGTTAGATTTTAATCTGCTTTGAAGAAATTTAATTTGTTAAATGTCAATCTGCATTATTAATTTCGAAATTGCGTTATTTTTTTTTTCTGACAATACATAATTTATGATTCACCCAAATGTGTCTAAGTCGCAAGCACATAATATTTGTTACAATTATTTCAAGACAAACTACAGAGGGTGGCCAAAAGTATTCTTCACTTGTAATTCTTCCCTTTATATTTTATATAAAACTACATTTTTTTCAAAAATTAATTGTGAAGTAAATTTTGAACCGATTTCAATAAAAATTTCACTGATAATCTCAGAATCTTGTGAAGTTTACTTGTTTATTGCAGTGTAATTTTCTGAACTGAAGTTTCAAAGAATCAATGATTTAAAGAGGAATTGAAATTTTGACGTCACATTTTTACTTGCATAAATAGGGAATTATGGCCCCGAATTTTACACTTCATGTTTAAATAAATGATTCTTAAAAACTACATGTCAGAAAATTATGTCCAAATAAACAAGTAAACTTCAGAAGATTCTGAGTATATCAGTGAAATTTTCATTGAAATCGGATAAGAATTGACTTCACAATAATTTTTTGAAAAAAAACGTGATTTTACAAGATTCAAGATTCAAGATTCTTTATTCTCTAAAAACCATAGATAAACATAGGTACAGAGAGCAATTAAAAATACATATATACAAATATACAATAAATAAACACTTATACAATAAACAATAAGCATATTGCAGCCAATATATAAAATACTTTTTTTAATTATCTGGAGAATTTCGCATTGATAATTTTTAATAACCTACACAAGTTTTTTAGTGTGTTTCTATTTTTACACTGAAACAGCTTTTTGAATTTCAAAGTATTGATTCTGTACAGACAATATTTCGGTAAATATTGTTTACGCTCTTTTTTTAAAGATTTACATTCCAAAACAAAGTGAAATTCGTCACCTATTTCTTCATCACTACATAAATTACATATTCTATTTTCTCTTTCTATATTTTGCCACATTCCAACTTCTATAGGCAATCTATGATTAGCTACTCGAAATTTGCAAAATGTAAGCACATCTGTATATGGTAAAATTCGAGATATTTTTCAAACTGCAAAGTGTCCTTAAACAATTTATAAGATGCACCTTTAGAAAAATTATCAATATCCGAGCTCCATTTTTGCTCAAACTGGTCATTAATTCTTTGTTTTATAGTACATTTCAGCCACTGCGTATTAAAATTTCCTTGAGACTGCCATACATTTCCGTATCCAGAGTTATTTAAAATGTTTTTAATTGTTGTTATCCATGAGCATTTATACTGATTTTGAGAATATTTCTGATAACAATATCTATACAATAAAGATGACAATTTTTCCTCCTTTCCACATACCATATTCGCCCAAAAATTTATCATACGAGAATGCACTTGTGTGAAGAGTGGGTAAGCTCCTAGCTCACCATAAACCATATAATTCGGTGTTGACTTTTTCAAATTCAGTTAAAGTTTGCAAAATTTTAAATGAACTCTTTCAACAATATCTAAGTTACTGAAACCCCATATTTCGGAACCATATAACAAAATTGGTTTCACTATTTTGTCAAAAAGATCATATTGACAACTGATTGATAAATTATGCAAACGACCTTTTTTTAAGACATTTTACATAGCCCTTGTTGCTTTATTTACATTTTGCTTAATAGCTGATGTATAAGTACCATTCTTTGAAAACATTACCCCCAAATATAAAAATTCATTAACTGTTTCAATATTATTTCCATCATATTTAAAATTTAAATCATGAATGTAATTTCTAGATGCAAACACTAAACATTTAGATTTATCAGTATTAACACNTAGTTTCCAGGTCTTGCAATATTCACAAAAATGATCAATTTGTAGTTGTAAACCTTCTTTTGATTCAGAAAACAATACAGTGTCATCAGCATATAACAATAAAAAACAATTTTAAATAAATGCCAAGTTCGCTTTCTATATCATCAGTAATACAGCTTAACCCATTCAAATTTTTGCTGATAAAAAATTCCTCCAAGTCATTCAAAAATAAAGAGAATAGAAAAGGAGATAAACATTCCCCTTGACGAACACCAATGTTAGAATCGAAATATTCTGAAGTATTACCATTATAGCATACTCTAGATTTTACACCTTTGTAAAGATTTATTATAATATCATACATATTCCCATTAATATTATTAAGTAATAGTTTGTTCCACAAACCTTGTCTCCAAACCGTATCAAAAGCTTTCCCAAAGTCAACAAAAAAGCAAAATAATTGTTTCTTTCTAGATTTCATTAACTGCACCAATGTATGCAAAACAAAAATATTATCGGTAGTAGAATAACCCGGTCTAAATCCGTCTTGATTCTCACAAATAATGTTGAACTCCTCTGAATTTTTATTCAACCTAGTATTCAAAACAGATGTAAACAATTTACAAAAACAACTATTAATTGTTATTGGTCTAAAATTCTTAGGATCTTTTACACTTCCTTTGTTTTTGTAAATTGGAATGATATTTCCATTCAACCATTTTTCTGGGAAAAATCCAGTTTTAAAAATAATATTAAACAATTTTACATATACATCAGACATAATACTAAAGGAGCTTTTCAGGTATTCATTAATAACATTATCATCACCAGACGCCTTCTTAGGTTTTAATCCTTGAATAGCCCTCCTTACCTCATCAAATGTGATTTCTTCATTAATGCATTGATTTAGAGAGTGGATTTCTGGATGAATATTTTCAATTACGTCTTGTATGTTTTGATCAAACGGCATTTCTGAGTATACTGTTTTAAAATGTTCAAACAATGTGTCAATAGATATATTTGGCACATTTCTCTTTTTACCACTGTTGATGATTTTCCAATATTCTCTTGGATTTTTTGACCTCACATTATTTATTTGACTTTTCATTTGTTTTCTGTGTTTTCGTATACTCTTGTCCATAATACGCTTGTGTTTTAGTCTCTGTTTTCAATGCAAGTGTTTTCCGTTTTCTGTATTGTCTCTTTGACTTTTTGTAAGTTTTTCTTGCTTGTTTGCAATCTTGGTTAAACCAAGGTTTGTGATTAATATTTTTACCAGAACCAACATTATAGGCTTTATGTGTACCAAAGGTTTTCTTTCCTGAATCTGTTAAGACGCAGTTTATCTTCTCAACCATGTCATTAATCTTATCTATGTTGAAAGTTTCAGTTGATGCTGAATTTAATTCAAGGAAAATATTATCTATTAGATCTTTATCTATATTAACAACGAAATCATGCGCTTTTTTACAATCCCATGTATTAATTGATTCTTCTGAATCATTGGAATTGTTAGATGAAACTTCACTTATAACATTTTCTACAGGTACCCTCAAAGAGAAGGACAATGGAGAGTGAACATCCGACAATAATTTACTGTATTCTAATACAGAAAAATCTTCAACAATTTTGAACGATTGTGGAGAAGCAATGACATAATCTATAACATTACTGTCCTTGCATGTAAATTTTCCCAAACCATTATCATTACCAATTCTTCCATTTAACAAGAACATATCATTACCTTTACAGAATTCTAGAAGTTTTTTACCATAGTTATTAATATTTCTATCCATATTGTTTCTTACTCGAGATATGCCATATCCATCTAAGATTTTAATACCTTCGTTCTCTAAACAATTCAGATGGGTGATGTGTAACCTCGATATAATCAGACTGCTCAGCAGTTCGTGCATTGAAATCGCCCAAAAGACATATATACTCATAACTACAACTAAAATTTAAAAATTCATGCTATATTTCATTGTAAGGATCTCCTAAACAATACTTACTACCTTCGGGTGGAATATAAACTATTCCACAAACTAAATATTGGTTTAGTCCTAGTACTTCTTTACTTATTTTAAACCAAAGTATATACTTACTTTCCGATTCTATAACCGAGACATAGTCTGACAAAATTTCTTTGAATGCTAAAATTATACAAGAAATATATAGGTAAAAAATGTAAGTGACGAATACTTTTGGTCACCCTTTGTATTTCTAAATAGGCAATAGAAGACAAAAGATACTCAGACGCGGCAACAAAAGCATGAACAAAGATCTAGTCCAAATTTCAAACGTAAATACTATATATTATATATTGAAACAATGAATAAAATGGAAAATTATCGCTGTATAGATATATATACAATATATGTACATTGTCGGAAAATATATAATTTATTTGACGAACTTTAGAAACAGGTAGAAATGCGAGGTTTACCGAGCATTTCTCGCCTGTTTCGCAGCGAGTACAAATAAATTTTATATTTCCGACAATGTACGTATGTTGTTTTTATCCTGCAATCATTCAAACCCTATTTAAAAATACATTTTCTTTGTGAAGCGGTACCAGGAAGATAGTAAACAACTCCGGCCATTTTGGTATAATCCCTGACGTCATAAGAGAATTAACATTGTGACGTCAAAGTATTCGAGGTTTTCAAACCAGTCGCCCGTCTTTTCTTCGTTCAAAATCGCGGACCGGTTACCAGTCTACCCTACGAATAAGAAAAAAAAATATTCGTAGGGTCGTATTCGTCTAGTAAATTCCACTATTGCAGGATAAAAACATATTACATGTAAGTACACTGCAAACACACGTCATGTCTTCTCTCTACAAATAAGTGATGAACATGATTTATTAATGCCATCTACCCAATGACAAACAAATCAACAAATGAGTAGTAAAGTTATTATCTATCTAATTATTTTGAGATACTAATTTGAACTTTTTAAATAATTTTCCAATTTAACATAAAATTTGTCAATTTGAAAATCAAACAGCTGTTTGATATACAGAGGCAACAAAATATGAGAGTTTTTTTTCTAAATTTACTTATGCATTCCGATAGGACAAAACTTATACAATTCAATGCATATAAATAATCAAATAATCGCACCAACATTTTCCGCATCATTTGTAATCAAATAACCGCACCAAACGGAAAATGTATTAAAGTAGGGCATGTGACACTGAGAAAGCACGATCAAATTGCAATTTGAAAACGTCTACCACAAGGGAATTACGTTGCGGGAGTATTTCGTTAAAATTTTTTGCTACATCGTCAAAATTGTTTATGTATCTATGTCTCTGGTACAATTCACAATTTTTTGCAAATTTAGTATACCTTTTTGAGGCTAACAGTGTATAAAAATGTATCATTAAGATCATTTAAGAACGTATTAGTATTCAAAATGTCATTCTAATTTGGTCGTTATTTTTTTCAGCAATGATAGGGCTATATCTGTACAGCTATTGTCAGAAACATCCAGTATTAATAGACGGGAGAAGACAGAAAAATTCCGACATTAACGTTATAACATTAGAAGACTATAACGATATTTTCGATGATGATACGCCATTCCTGTCTTCGTTTGACAATGAAGTGATAACTTGCTTCCAAACACATCACAATAAACCCATGGATTTATTAAAAATAGCCTTCCCAGCGCTGTTATCATTAGCTCTGTGTCCATTAACTTTGTATATGTATACACCATTTACAACATTTGTTTGGCCGAAGGAATCTTATCCCACTGCGCCTGATATTAACGACGCCATTGCCTGTTTTCTAGCTCCTGCTGGACTGGTGTATGCAACATCTTTTGGATTTGCTTTTCAGCAAGCTTTGTCAAAACAGTCTCATATTTTAGAAAAAGTGACAAAGGAAATAAGTATGATCGACCAAATAGCGACTTTCTGCAAAAGGATTAATCTACCAAAGCAAAGTTTACGACGTAAGGTGTACAGATATATTAAATCGGAAATTATCTTCATGATATTACAAATACTAAACAGATCTCCAGATTCATTCAAAGAGAAACCGGGAGAAAATGTCAAAAGTGAGTATAAAATAAACCAATATTTATTTAAGATCTATCCTCTTAATTCGGATCGCTATTGCAACGTCCAAGTTCATTGGTCAACGTCACAAACAACAAATTATTCTCGATAACGGCTTCTTGTTGATTAATACACTCCGAGATAAAAAAAGTAGTTGCAGTATATGGCGACGTCAAATTCAGTGACATTATTGTTTCAAGCTCAAAGGATTGGAATTATAAGAAATAAAAGTAATTTTGGAGGAGTTTATGGATGTGTAAACGCGGTCTTTTACTCAAAGACTTAACAAAATTAATTTACTCTTCTTCTATATTGTTATCTAAGATGTATATTCGTGATTATTATAGCCATGGTGCTAAAAAAAGACGATAGGTTGCATTTATTATTCTTATAATGAAATATAAGGCAATTTTAAAATCGAAGCGGAAAAAAAAACGCTGATATCAAATTTTGAATTGGTGGTTAAGTTTACTGATTGACTGCCCAGTTAAGTTTTATATTTGACAAAAATGTCATTTAAGCAATAACAGTACATTATTTGAATACCCAAGAGCGTCGATCGTAGATTTGACGGTCAGAATACAGTTAACGGCGACGTGCACGGAGTCTGTAAAAAGATTTCAGTAGTGAGTTGTCATTTTCTTTTATTTTGATCATTTGATTTGACTATTTTGATGTTCAAGTGGTTACAGAAAAAACTCAGGAAACCAAAAAGTTAACTAACAGAAAATAAGAGGGTATACCGTAACACGTATGTCTTTTCACAGAGTATTAAAATGTGCACTCATGTCACAATGACCTCTATCACTAGAATAAACATATAAACCAAAATGTACATGCAAGTTGACTGGCCAAAATAGGAAAAATTATTCAACAAAAGCAATGACCATGAAAGGGCAAGTGTCTGTCTGTGTATCATGACATTAACAAAAACCCTATAAGATTTCCCTAAAAAGCATGGAATGCTGTTGTTACGTCTTATCCTCGACATAGTGATCGGTTTCTGCATGAATCAGTCTATTTAATGCCTACGCCGTCGTTATGACAATGTTATGAACTCTAACTGGCAAGAATTTATCTTTGATCATAGTCACTGCGAAACGATTCGCAACAAAAGAGGAAATCGCTGCAAGTGATGAAAAATCAGCAAGTGACCAGTTCCCCCATTATAGCAAATCAAATCATGAATTATTTTTTCAGATATTTCCTCGTCGTGGTTCTTTCACGGGGCCTTTTTAGGGCGGACATCAGTTCCAAACGTGCTCGCTTTAATCCCTGTTTATTTTGTTATCTCCTCATAAGGTATGTAAAACTTGGTCTAGATCTCTTCCCAAGATTTTTATCTTTTCAAAAAATATCACGAGCCTCATCCGATAACATTCTGTTTAATTGGGAGCAATCCTTTTTGTGGAGAAATGCACTAAATTGTCCATTGACCATGAAACGAAAGTTGACTTCGGAATTCTCTGGACTTTACTTAAGATATGTGATACAGGTGGTATTCAGCCTACTGATAGTGAATGAAAGGATATGGAGTAAATGCACATTAGACAAAGTCTCTACAAATACATGGTAAAAACAAGCAAAGGAACAACGCTTCTATTGTTGTTCTTCATGTCTAAATACGGGTTATCTGTTCTTTGTTAAATATGTGAAAATGATTACAGTCTATTACTAATCTACTTAGATGGTCCTGGTTATTAAACAAATCAGTTACTAAGTCCAAAACAGTGACTTTCTTGATAGAGCCCAATTGCTTACAAATAGACTACTTAAGCAAGGGTACGATACCAAAAACTTAAAGTCATCACTACAGAAGTGTTATTGCCGACATCACGATCTTGTGCATGACAACAGATCTTTCCCTCTACAACTAAAGTTTGGAGATGACACGTTCAACACGATGGGTGTCTTATAAGAAGCAGGAGAT
>MJUU01064275.1:0-34263 GCA_002080025.1 Modiolus philippinarum | reverse complement strand
GGTGATGATGGTGGAGATAAAATAAGCAAAAACCCATTGTTTGACACAAACTCTATACTTTTCACTTATTCATTTCATTAAACTGTGAAAGGGTCACTCTGCATTTCCCAGGCTTGTGACTGTATAGTTATAGGCTGCATTACCCCTTTCCTCCCATCTCATTTGACATTCATCTATCTTTTACATAGAGTCATTGCTATCTTCAGTCGATGGTGGGTCATAATCACTCAATACCCCATAGATAGATGAATGTCAAATGAGATGGGAGGAAAGGGGTAATGCAGCCTATAACTATACAGTCACAAGCCTGGGAAATGCAGAGTGACCCTTTCACAGTTTAATGAAATGAATAAGTGAAAAGTATAGAGTTTGTGTCAAACAATGGGTTTTTGCTTATTTTATCTCCACCATCATCACCACCCAGCAGCAGCAGCAGCAGCAGCAGCAGTAGAATCCCCATCACCCTAGCGCAGCAGCAGCAGCAGCAATATGGTGAAATGAGCACGCGAGCACAGTCAAAAAAACGTAATCATGAGCAACTCGTCAGTTGTGTGAACTAAAATTCGAACAAAAATTAATAAACCACGTGTTATCTCGCCTAAGGCTCGGATCACATCAACAAATTAAAAAAACCGCGGGAAAATTGCCAGCAAGAGTTATCTCTCTTTGATGATCGCGCACGTGATAGAAGACACCCTACACATTACCATTAGGGTTAGATTATAAATAGAGTTAGAGTTTCGGTTAGGGTTAGATTATCAATGATGTTGTTCATAAAAATAAATTATAATAGTAATTGAAATGATTAAAATTTATTAAAAATGATAAAAATTAATCAAAATTGAATTGAATTAATATTAAAATAAATTAGTAATTAAAATAAATTAAAATAATATTAAAATTAATCATGATAATTTAAAAAAATAAATCAAATACGAAAATGTAAAAATTTATTCTATAATAAAATAATATTAAAATAAATAAAATAATAAAATTAATTAAAATAAATTAATTAAAATATTTTCCAATTCCAGTTGCACGTGCGTTATGTTATACGGTCATGCGGCATCTTTACGGGATGCTACATTGATTCACCACTTCATTTCCAATCAGTATGGCGGCATAAGGGAAATAAATGTCCACTTCCGGTTGGGCATGCGCACTCCCATACACATCCACAACATCTTTGTCCAGTCTTCAATTTATTCATCACATCATTTCCGGTTAATATGGTTGTTAAGGGCTTCAAAAAAAGGCGTAGTCAATTTTTCCAAGACTGCAATGTTTTGATGACGTCACAAACCGGAAGTTGCCCCAAAAAACTTAATGCAGCTAATGTGAAACATATGGTTATATATGTTTCACATTAAGGGTCACAAGCCCCTATAAATGCAGAGTGGGGTTTTTTTCAATACAAGAGTAATCTCCCCTATATGATTGCGGACTTGATAGAAAACACCCTTAGACATATGCCAACGCTCCGCCGCGACGGTTCCAACACCGAACAATGCAGGAAAAGGCTACGTCAATCATAACAATGTAAGTACGTCATTCATAACAAGTTTTTGATTAGTCAATAATATTACGTCATTCATAACAAGTTTTTGATTAGTCAATAGTATAACGTCATTCATAACAAGTTTTTGATTAGTCAATAGTATTACGTCATTCATAACAAGTTTGAGTACGTCACTCAACACTTCGGAACACTTCGTGTTCTCATGGCAACACCACCGGGTTCGGGATATGACGGAGAGATCACCACCACTTCGGAACACTTCGTGTTCCTATGGCAACGCTCCTCCACCAGCTCCTCCGCAAATGATAATCGAACGGTGCGCCTATACTACTGACCTACCATCCCTGATGCATGCATAAAACTTAGATGACCTTACCGTGTACAGTGACTGAGATTTGAACTCAGACGTTAACTTGATTGTAAGTCGATCGTGGAGAAAATATAAGTCAAAGTGACCCGGTTATTTTGCCTGGATACCGACCTACCGCCAAAGATGCATGCACATGTAAGGTTAGATGATCCTACCATTACAGTTACTTAGATCTGAACTCGGACGTAAACTTGAATGTAAGTCGATCATGCGGAAAATGTAGGTCAAAGTACGTGACCTAATTTTGCCTGGATGCTGACATACCGTCCAAGATGCATGCACATGCAAGGTTAGATGATCCTACCATGTACAGTTTCTTAGATCTGAATTCAGACGTAAGCTTGAATGCAAGTCGATCATGAGAAAAATGTAGATCAAAGTGATCTAATTTTGCCTGAATGCTGACCTACACCCAAAGATGCCTGCGCATGCAAAGTTAGATGATCGTACCATGTACAGTAACTTAGTTCTGAACTCGGACTTAAACTTGAATGTAAGTCAATACGGAAAATATAGGTCAAAGTGACCTAATTTTGGCTGAACGCTGACTTAGCGCCAAAGATGCATGCACATGCATGCAAGGTAACATGATCCTACCATGTACAGATACTTAGATCTGAACTCGGACGTTAACTTGAATGTAAGTTAATCAGGCGGAAGATATAAGTCCAAGTGCCCTAATTTGACCTGAATGCTGACCTACTGACAAAGACGCATACATATGCAAGTTGAGATGATCGTACCAGGTACATGCAGTCACTTAGATGTCAACTCGGACCTAGAATTAAATGAAAGCTAATCAAGCGGAAAGTATATGTCAAAGAGATCTAATTTTCTCGGAGGATATGAGATAGCCCAAGATGAATCTAAATGCAAAGTTCGTTGACCCTATTCTTAATAGTTACCAAGATATATACCTAAATGCAGACGCGGACTCCGAGGGTACTCCAATAGTCCCTCTCAACTTCGTTTAGGCAAACTAATGATGCGCTGTCATTTAAATTTTGTCATGCGAGAAAAGGAGCCGGTAACTAACCGCATTAATGAAGAAAAAGTCACTGTAACTTAAGTAACAATAACTTAGCAGGTTGTATTGTTGTACTTATAACGTTAAGTTTCTACATGAAAATCGTATCAAGACGTTTAAGCTTCTGTAGATGGGAATTTCGACAACTTAGATCTCTTCAGTGTAAATGTTGAGTTAAGTTGTTGACGCCCGTCCGCCCAATTCACCAAACTAAAAGCCGAGATCATATTTGTTGCCACTCTGCTTAAAACTGGATAGGTAATCTGGATGAACCTGAGCTAAAGTTTAGCATAAGGAATGTAAGATATACGTGAAAAGACTACTATGGAAAATTGAACATGACTAACCCGTAAGTATGACACAATACAAGAGGATTACTAAGAGCTGAGACAAAGTGGATATAAATTTCAATCTAAGAAACCAGGCGCAGATCCAGGGAATTTAAATCTAAATTTAGAAATGAAAGAAAATTAGGGGTATTTCTTAGTAAAAAATCAGGAAATTCATTAAAAAATCCATGATGGTCCGAAAAAAGGGGGTTCCAACCCCCGGAACCCCCTTTTGGATCCGCCAATTGAAGATCCGAGACAACTATTTAGTACGGATACTTAGTAAGAGAGATAGAATATTTTTGTGCATATTATAATAGTGGTAATCTAGTTATCCTTCAACTATAATTATTAAACAATGTGGAACTATAATTACATCTATTCAAATTGTGTCTGAAATGACTTACGAGCAGTTATTTGCTAGATACAGTTTGATCACACATAAACATTTGGCTTTTTTATTTTTAGGGACCGACCATTTAACCTGAAAGGGGGCGTGGGTGGGTAATAGTTTTTTTTCTGAACAGAAAATTTTTATTTGGAAACATGCAATATCTAAATTTGAAAAAAAAAAACATTGTTTAAAACTAAGGAGTATCTCCCTCTTTCATAGCTCTGTCCTTAGCTGATTTTGGCTTTCTTTTTTAGATCTTATTGCTTATTTGTTCTCTATCAATTTTGATACGTATTTTGGTATATTGATTTCCAAATGTTTTGATTTTATCTGCACTGAAGAAATATAAGTTGTTGAAATGTGCATATGCAAAAGCAAAAATCACAGTAACTTGAGTATTTTGTTATTCATTACCACTGTGGGCCGATGCCTCTACTGGTGGACTGTTAGTCTCAGAACGTATTCACCAACCCAGTAGTCAGTACTTTGGTGCTGGCCCGAAAACCGATTTTATTTGGAAACATGCAATATCTAAATTTGAAAAAAAAATTGTTTAAAACTAAGGAGTATCTCCCTTTTGCACAGCTCTATCCTTAGCTGATTTTGGCTTTCTCTTTTTGACCTTATTGGTTATTTGTTCTCTATCAGTTTTGATACGTATTTTGGTTTATTGACTTCCGAATGTTTTGATTTTATCTGCACTGAAGAGACATAAGTTGTCGAAATGTGCATATACAGAAGCAAAAATCACGATAACTTCAGTATTTTGTTATTTATTATGCAAAGTCTTCTTAACACTGACTCGATGAGAAACCTGTGGTTGTTTATATGTTGTGTTTTTTCTTCTGTTGTTTTGCTTTTGTCAGGCAAAGGATGATCTCTTTGTCAGCTTTTTTTATATTTGTTGACGATCGATTCCGCATCCATGACATGATAAACATGGATGTAGTATTGCTTGACATCTAAGAACGAATTCTGCTCAAACTAGGGTCGTCTTAAACTTGGGTGTGGATAACCATCGAGTTCGAGTTAGAGTTACAATTCGAGTTAAAGTTCGAATTCGAAGTCCAGTTAAAGTTCAAGTTCAAGTTCGAGTTAATATTCGAGTCAACTATCGAGATAAACATAAAAATCTAGGAATACTTGATAAAATGCGTTTGGAATTAACACACATTATAGACGTTTTTTTTTCAGAGAATAAAATCTGAAAAGAGACTCAACTGACCCATTTTAATACTGATACTTGTTGTTATAAAATTTCATGCGTAAGAAATAATTATACAATCAATCAATTTAAATAATACTAATAGTATATACTATTTTTTGTACCACGATGCACAGCAAAATGATTGCAAAAAGTATGGAATGGCGGTGCCGTCGTCGTCATGTTGACATATTTCAATATGTTTTATATATTCATTCTAAAAATTACTATTTGTATAAACATTTCACAATAAAAAAATCAGTTTTGGAAACAGGGATGCACATCACAGCGAGCAACAACATGAACAAGAAACAAGCTTTTCTCCACTTACCAGGATTATATATATACAAGCATGTATGAAAATCAACGCAAAATGAATCAGAAAGTTTTCGTCGTTTCCTCCGCCGGAACCGAACCTTTTTATTGCGAAATATGGAGAAGACAAGTTCCATGATTTAAAACTTTTCTTTTTGAAAAGATTAAAACTGCTATTAATGGACTCAAAACTAAGCCTTTTTATTTTTAATTTCAACTTAATTAGTGTATCATTTCCATTTGATATTTAAATAAGTTCTGTCTGGTTTATAGCGTATCAGAATGTTTTTGGTGTATCAGTTAATAATGTATGGAGATGTTTGCTAGTTTGGAACAGTTTACATTGCGTCTGACTTGTTGAAATCGTAACCAAAGATCTCGGAATCATGTGCTGTAAAAATGTATATAAATTTGTACCGATCTTCTTCGGCCGTTTGAGCAGTTTATGGTCTTGTAGGAGGTTCTGAGGGGGGGATGGGTAATAATAAGGAAGATCTAGTTGTTTTTTGTGTGTGAATTTTTGCCAATTTTTTTTTTGACTACTTTTGGCTTTCCATATTGTTTGATTTTAATGCTGCTGATGAGAGATTACTCCTTGAATCACGTATACAGCATAACGAAATTTACCGTTTTATGCAGCTTTGGTATTTATTGTATATTGAATGAAATTCTTTCTTTCTTTTTTTTTCAAGAAAAGAGGGTTTCAACCCCAGAATGCTCACCTTGCTTCTGGAAACGCAAATTTTGGACATAATCTTGTTGGTTGCATTTTAAATGGTGGTAAAATTTACAATTTTGCCCTATTGGCAAGATATTTTCATATTCGTTAAGACATTTTTTATCACCTGACCCGAAAAATCAGCACCAGCTTTTGCCATTACTTGGGTTCCGTAATCTGTTGTCCGGTGTTAACTTTGATTCATCTCTGATCCCACTTATGCAAATTCAACAAAACTTTACAGGTGAGATGTATGAAATGTCTTTAACAAAACTGCACATTTCCTTCCGATCCTATTTAAAAATATGACTGTCAGCGAGGGACATATTTTAACAATGGATCCTACGTGAAATTATTTTCAATTTTGAAACATTTCAAACAACGTAGGGTGTGATTTTAGCATCATTTTTCTGAAATTTATCATACATGTACTGAATCACAGAAAAATAGAAATGCGTCAATCATTTGCATGCAGGCATTGATTACAAACTAAGGAACTCATCTTTAAACAAAGATATCTTCATGGTAAAGTTTTCATGTTGCTTTGAATGCACGGTTCTTTAGAGTTGATGTAGATTTAATTCGAAACAGAATCTCGAGCTTGGCTGTCTCTTGGTCATTGAAAGTGGAAGTTGATTTTTTTATAGTAGTATACTTCCGGTGGAGGGCATTTTCTTATATGCAATGAAAGTTGTCCTCAAAATTTTTGTGGAGGCTCGCAATATATCTAATTTATTAGGTAAGAAGTTTCGCTTTATTTGAAACGACAGTAAATGTGCTATGGTTCTCAGAAAATGACCAATTTAACAAAGACAAATAGGGAAAAATCAATGGTGGTATGATACCTAAAATAAACATTCATAGGCAATATATCCACATAACTTTCATGTATGTACAATACACGTGTCACGATAATTGCAAAGTAAACAAACTGGGAGCGAACGAACCCACTTGGGGGCGAACGAACCCTTGGCGAACGTGTAAAGTGGGCGAACGGACCCGTTACCGCCAAGTGATGACAAACACAAAACAAAACTCAAGTTTTTTAATAATTTCATACTTTGATATTAAAAATTAGTTTCACGGACTAAGAAAAAATGTACAATTCTGTCTTCCATTCAAAGAGTGGGTCTTATAGCTCCGGAAGAAACAAGTCATCAAAAATCTAAAAGTTCAGCACTATGTTAATTTTTCCTAAGTAATCTATTGAAAAACAAGAGGCTCTCAAGAGCCTGTATCGCTCACCTGGCCCTTGATTAACATAGACATTTTATGTTAAAGAGCCCTTATATATAATTAAACTATAAATCCAATATCCCTAATTAGTTAAAGCGGAGGCGACCTCTGTTAGTTTAACATTGGACCCCATGGGAAACACTAAGTTCCCCGCTGGCTGCCATATTGGATATCGCGCTGACCTGAAAAACACCTTTTTGCAAGGGACCACTCAATGACTATTGCGGCCAAGTTTTGTTCCAATTGGCTCAGTACATTCAGAGGAGAAGATCTTTGAATGTGTTTTCCCATAGGGTTCAATGTTAAAACTATGTTCCCCACTGGCGGCCATGTTGGATATAGTGCGATCCTGAAAAACACCTTTTTGGCAAGTTACCACCTAAGGACTATTGTGGCCAAGTATGGTTCCAATTGGCTCAGTAGTTTCAGAGAAGAAGATCTTTGAAAGTGTTTTCCCATAGGGTCCAATGTTAAAACTATGTTTCCCCCTGGCGGCCATCTTGAATATCGCACTGACCCGAAAAAACCATTTTTTGCAAAGGACCAGCTAAGGACTATTGTGGCCAAGTTTGGTTTCAATTGGCCCAGTAGTTTCAGAGGAGAAGGTCTTTGAAAGTGTTTTCCCATACTAAGGGTCCAATGTTAAAACTATCCCCCGCTGGCAGCCATGTTGAATGTAGCGCAATCTTGAAAAACACCTTTTTGTAAGGAACCACTCAAAGACTATTGTGGCCAAGTTTGGTATCAATTGGCTCAGTAGTTTCAGAGAAGAAGATCTTTGAAAATGTTTTCCCATAGGATCCAATGTTAAAACTATGTTTCCCGCTGGTGGCCATCTTGAATATAGCACTGACCTGAAAAACACCTTTCTTGCAAAGGCCCACCTAACGACTATTGTGGCGATGTTTGGTACCAATTGGCCCAGTAGTTTCAGAAAAGAAGATCTTTGAATGTGTTTTCCCATAGGGTTCAATGTTAAAACTGTGTCCCCCTCTGACGGCCATGTTTATTCTAGCGCAATCCTGAAAAACACCTTTTTTGTATTGACAACCCAAAGACTATTGTGGCCAAGTTTGGTACCAATTGGCTCAGTAGTTTCAGAGAAGAAGATCTTTGAAAATGTTTTCCCATAGGGTCCAATGTTAAAACTATGTTCCCCGCTGGCAGCCATCTTGGAATTTGCGCGGACCTAAAATCACCCTTTTTGTAAGGAACCACCCAAGGACTATTGTGACCGAGTTTGGTTCCAATTGTCTCAGTTGTTTCAGAGAAGAAGATCTTTGAAAGTGTTTTCCCATAGGCTCCAATGTTAAAACTATGTTTCCCGCTGGTGGCCATCTTGGAATTCATGCAGACCTTAAAAACACTTTTTTTGTAAGGGATCACCCAAGGACTATTGTGGCCAAGTTTGGTTCCAATTTGCCCAGTAGTTACAGAGGAGAAGATCTTTGAATGTGTTTTCCCATAGGGTCCAATGTTAATACTATGTCCCCCGCTAGCGGCCATGTTCAATGTAGTGCGATCCTGAAAAACACCATTTTTGTAAGGGACCACCCAAAAACTATTGTGGCCAAGTTTGGTACCAATTAGCTCAGTAGTTTCAGAGGAGAAGATCTTTGAAAATGTTTTCCCATAGGGTCCAATGATAAAACTATGTTTCCCGCTGGCGGCCATCTTGGAATTCACACGGACCTAAAAAACACCTTTTTGTAAGGGACCACCCAAGGACTATTGTGGCCAAGTTTGGTTCCAATTGGCTCAGTAGTTTCAGAGAAGAAGATCTTTGAAAATGTTTTCCCATAGGGTCCAATGATAAAACTATGTTTCCCGCTAGCGGCCATCTTGGAAATCACGCGAACCTAAAAAACACATTTTTTGTAAGGACCCACCCAAGGACTATTGTGGCCAAGTTTGGTTCCAATTGGCTCAGTAGTTTCAGAGAAGAAGATCTTTGAAAATGTTTTCCCATAGGGTCCAATGATAAAACTATGTTTCCCGCTGGCGGCCATCTTGGAAACCAGGCGGACCTAAAAAACACCTTTTTTTGTAAGGGACCACCCAAGGACTATTGTGGCCAAGTTTGGTTCCAATTGGCCAAGTAGTTTCAGAGAAAAACGTTTTTTTTTCCATAGGGTCTAATGTTAAATTTTGGTCCCAGCTGGTGGCCATCTTGGATGACGTACAGACCTGAGCGACACAATTTTTAAAGGGGACCACCCAAGGACTATTGTGGCCAAGTTTGGTTTCAATTGGCCCAGTGGTTTCAGAGGAGAAGATCTTTGAATAAAAGTTTACGGACGGACGGACGACGGACGCAAAGTGATGGCAAAAGCTCACCCTGGCATAGCCAGGTGAGCTAAAAAACTGCATTAAAATCAGACTAGAAGTAAAAAAATAAAATTTTTGAGATTTGCCACTTTTGGGACCCATTGATCTCGTGAACGGTACATGCGACGCGAAATCCTTTGACACACTACCGACTGCAAATTTCCTCAGGAGCACACTGAAAGAAACCCCAACAAAATCTGATAAATAATAACAATTCTACAGCCAATTATGTAAAAACTCCAAATTTTGCCCTTTTTGGCCCCTTTTTTAAAAACGGGAGGGGCCACAAAATCCAAAATCATTCAAGTTCTTCCTTTTATGCCAAGGAGCATTGTATTAAAATTTCATTAGGATTGATCAATTGGAACTTAAGTTATTGGCCAAAAACAAATGTGTCTACAGACGACAGCGTGGACGACGACGACGACAGCACCATACCATTATACGACCTCAAATTTTTGGCGGTCGTATAAAAAGGGGGTTCCAGACAATAAGTTTTTGCAAAATGCATCTCGACTATCGTTTAGGTCTGTTGGGAACAACAAGCACACATTCCTGATCTACTTTTCAGTCATTAGTCATTACCTCAGAAATAATACAAGGAAAAAAATGTTGAAATCAATCTTAACTCGAACTTTAACTCGAATCTTAAAGCTAACTCGAAACGTAACTCGGTATATGGTACTAGAAAAACAACAATTCGAGTTAAATATAACTGGACTTTTAACTCGAACTCAAACCTTAAACTTGAACTCGATGGTTATCCACACCCCTTGAACTTGAAGTGAGGTATGAGCAAAGCCTTATGGTGACTTCAAGATGAAGAACAACAATAAAAGCGTTGTTCCATTGCTTGTATTAACATGTATATTTGTAGGGACTTTGCCTCATGTGCATTTACTCCATATCCCTTCATTGATTATTATTAAGAGCATACAGTATTTGGTATTAATTCAAGATCTAACCACAAAGAATTCACATTTAATATCACTCACCATGAAAACACAATACAAAATGTTAAAAATTTTATAACGTATGACATCCAATGTCAAGGATACAACGTCCCATTTTTGGTCTTGCCATTAAAACATGTCATATGAAAGCACTGTCAATTATCATTCAAAGGAAAAATGTGGGTCACACTCCAAGGAAAAGACATATTATGGTGCCATTTGAAAGGACTGCTGCTAAAAATACACACATGAAATATGAAAGTCGCATCCCTTATCATATAATATTTCAAATGTACATTTTTGGCACCTTATGTTTAGTATTAAAAATGTTAAATACAAACATCAAGGCCATGAAACAAAGCATACCCTTATTAAATGAAATTTTTTGTCAGAAAAATACACAAGTGAAGATTTACATTTTTGTACCTCGGTTAATGACTTCCAAATGTTTTGGTTTGATCTGCACTGATCAGACATAAGTTGTCGAAATGTACATATGCAGAAATTAAATTAACAGTAACTTCGGTATTTTGTTATCACATATCATATTCATAGTATATGCCCAATGCTATTTTTCAAATGAAATACAAACCAAGGACAAGGTAAGGAGGCCAAATATTCAAATTTAAGCTGAATGGTATTGTCACAAGAAATACAAATGTGAACTATATCACCCTAACACATACCATTAACAGATATAACTGATTTTAAAGTTTGCAGACAGAAACCACCAAAACTTGCATGCCCTACGATTTTCTCAGCTTTTGTGGAGTAAATACCACCAGTGCTTAATTTTTTTGGGGGGGATTAAAATTCAGATCTGCTTAAATTGTCTGCTCTGTAAAAGTACATTCAAAAATTTAAAAAGAAGTAAAACAGTAAAATACTTTATTATTCTTTAATTTCTATTCCACTTTGGAATTGTACAGCTGCTTCATCATGTATATCAACATCTAGGATGATTATTTCTATGTCTTTGTCACCATCCTTGTCACCATCACCATGGAAATGTTTGTCATTTCTGATAATGAATGTTTGTGCAGTTTTACTGCAGTTATCTTGTTAGCTATCTCTGTGTATTTTATTTCATTGCATAAACACTTCTGGAAGTGCTTTTATTTCTTCGCCAATTCTTTTTTCCACTAAAGGCATCAACAATTGATTGTAGCTTAAGTTTCCACCAACAAACACTTGCTTTCCTGTCCTTTTTGCTGCAAGAAAAAGACATTTATAATATTTTTACATAATCATCCGTCATCACAATTTGGAGGATCCTTACAATGTCACCATGTGTCTATATCACAAATGAAAATGGAATCTATCGAATGATCTCCAGTTATAACTGGATTGAGACATACTGAATTTGACATTACATCAAACTTTTCACTTACAGGTGTCAGTAGTGAAGCAGGTCACACTTACCCTTCCGGAACACCTACTAGTAATTACATACCTGGTTTTCAGTGGGAGTTCACACTGTTAGTGCTTTGGTTTTCTGCATTATCTTATATAGCAAACTGTTACAATGTATATACTGTGAAACATATAAACCATAAACATGCTAAAAGTGTAATTCATCATGCTTTATGTGTCCTTAAGGAAGAAAATTACCCTGCCCCTTTCAAAAGCTGTAGGAAACAAGAACAATTGAGTTATCCTTTTTTTGAGTAATTTGACTTACCAAGTCTTTGTGCAATGGAATTACAAGGAGATTCTGGTGACCCTAACAATGTTGATGTAGTAGGTGTAGTTCCCTGTCAAAACATGAAGTAATTCAGAGTGTTAACATTTATCATGTATATATAACATATATATCAAAGCATGTATCTTTGAACAGACATTTCGTTAAAACTTGGCATTTACCACCAGTACACTAATTTTGTTTTCAATAAACAATAGTTCCTAGTACCTGTATTTTCAAATCAACATGTTGAATGTCAATCACACATGAAAAAAAAACATGCATAATAAATGATAGGACCTGAATTAACAATGAAGGGATATAGAGTAAATGCAAATGAGACAAAGTCTCTACAAATAAATTGCAAAACTAAGCAATGGAGCAATTCTTTTATTGTTGTTCTTCATCTTGAAGAAACATTGATCACAAAAATAAGCATGTTTTTTTCTTTTTAAACCCCGCCTTTAAAGATAGGGGTATATAGAATTCCTCTTGTCCGTCCATCCATCCGTCTTTCCGTACGTCCATCACACTTTCGTTTCCGAATGGTAACTTGAGTTTGCTTTGAAGGACAGTTTTAATATTTTAGGATAATGCTCTTATTCATACAATATAGGTCAAGTTCGATTTTGACCGTGATCATATTTTGCGTTCCAGAGTATTGCCCTTGATTTAGACAAAATCTGCAAGTTTTATCCTTTCCAGATGATAACTTCAGTTTGCTTTAAGAAAAAAATTTAATAGTTTGAGACAATGTTTCTATTCATAAAATACATGTCAAGTTCAGTTTTAATCATCATCGGAAATTTGCATTCCAGATTTATTGCCCTTGATTTAGACAAAATCTGTAAATTGTATGGTTTCTAGATGATAACTTAAGTTTACTTTGATAGAAAATTTTAATATTTTGGGACAAGGGTACTTATTTTAAAATACAAGTCAAGTTTGGGTTTGACTGTGATTGTATTATGTGTTCCAGAGTTATTGCCCTTAATTAAGGCAAAATCTGTAAATTTTGTAGTTTCATTAGCTTTGTGAGAACATTTAAATAATTGGGACAGTACTACTAATTATAAAATACAGGTCAAGTTTGATTACGATCCTGATTGGATTTTGCATTCTAGAGTTATTGCCCTTGATTTAATTTTATGGTTTCTGGATGATAACTTCAGTTTGTTTTGAGAGAAAATTTTAACATTTTGGGACAAGGTTACTACATGTATTTATAAAAAACAGATCAAGTTTGGTTTTGACTGTGATGTACTGTGCGTTCTGGAGTTATTGCCCTTGATGATAACTTCAGTTAGCTTTGTGAGAAATTACCTGCAACTACTAGGATTTTCTATGAGCAGGGGTATCTTTTGTGATCAGCAGATCACCTTTTTCTGGTTTTAGTATGGTTCCAAATACTTACTTTATAGTGATTTTTTTAAGAAGGTTAGAATAGAAATATACAGTGATCATGTATGAAATAAAAAACAATGTTTTTCATGACAAAACCTTTAGCCTTCCATTATTAACATTAAATTTTGGAAGCTTTATCTTCATACCCCAAAACGACCACATGTCAATGTTGCAGATAAACATTAGAAAATATAAAATTAAGAGTGACAATCCAGACCAAACGAAATGTGCCATTTTATTCATGATGCCCTTCCATATACATGTTGTATAATGTAGGTTGTACCTATTACACAAACTTCATAACGGTCAGCTAAACTCAGATGTAATTCTCCATGTAAAACTGATCCTATTGTTAAGCTAATACACATGATGCAGATAAGTATACTGAATAGTAAAAGAAACAGAGTATTCTTGCTGTTGAGTATACTTATACACGTCACTCTGATCATTGTGTATTGGCTTAACAACAGAATCAGTTTTACACAGAGAAATTACCTCTAGTTTAGCTGATGGCTATGAAGGGTGTGTATTATGTAATCACATACTTACATATGCATGCTTAAAAAAACAAAATTAAAAAAAAATCAAATGAGTAGTTTGATGGTTTCAGACTCTTTACATAAAATGTTTGAATTTGTAATGGTAAATGGTGTTGAAACTTCATACAACATTTATACATATTCCGACATGTTCAGGATTTTTAATCTTACATCTCAATTCAGCGTAGTGAATCTATTGATGTTTACCTATAGTCTTTGTAAAAAATTGAAATTTTAAATTGCATTATCATCTGCAGTGTTACAATAACTATGATCCTGAAATTGGGATATGATATTAATACATGTACATGTACTATAATACATGTATTAATATCATATCCCAATTTCAGGATCATAGTTACATAGTTACATAATTACAGTATGTATTCATGTTCCAAATGTACATGTACATTTTTGTACAGTGCACTGTCGTTATATCGCCACCACTCATATATGTCAAGAAATTAGTCCAGTGTAAATTCTATACACCACATTTGTAACCAGTTACAAAAAGGTTACAGCAAAGAAATAAATACATGTAATTATTACATAATATTATATAAGGCCATACAAAAATAATGATTAGATTCTCGGGCCATTTTTCTGAAAAAAAATGATGAGGCAGGGAGGGAGAAGATTTTTATTTTTATTGGTTCAAAATCATGATGAGGCATCTGTTTACATTACTGAAATGCCCAAAAAGTGATGAGGCAGGTGATTTTCATTTTTTTTTATTTGAAACTTGAATAAAAAAGTAAAATTAGTTCCCAGAAAAGAGATGAGGCAGGGGCTTGAGAAGCTAATGTATTTTTTATTTTGCCTAACCACTACACTGTAAATCAATATGATTTATAAGAAATTTTCTTGTGCTATATTTTATAGAATGGTTACAAACCAGTAAAAGTGTTGTTAGCATTTACAATGGACTGATTTCTTGCCATATCTACCACCACTGGGTCCAGAAGAATCTTTAGTGATAACTGAGGGTGGTGATATATCGAGGGGATAAATTACATAGAAACTACGCAAATTTTTGAAAAATGTACCTTGAACATGTTGAAAATGGTTGGCGATAAGTTGAGGGACCGCAGTTAAAGAGAGGCAGTATAATTTAAAGAGGGAGCAATGCTTGTACAAGTTTCATTAATATATCTAGGTAAATTGAATGATTAATCAAAGTTGAAGTTAATATATGTATAAAATATTGAATGTTTCAATGCCTAATTAGTTAAAGTACTTGGATGTCCAGGGAAGAGAATTGATCTGTAAGAAATTGATAATGAACACTTAGGAATGAACATAAGCTGTAAAAGCCCCATGAGCTTAAGCTTTTTAATTGATGTTGAACTAAAAACTAGTGTCTAGAAATTAAAAATTTCTGTTATTAGGCACGGACCATTTGATTTTCATGGGGGGGGGTGCCTGGTATTTTTACCCGAGCCGGGAAATTTTTTTCGCCCGCTTCGAAGGACAGATTATTTTTTTTCCATATACACAAATTTTGTTGAGCCAGGCTTTTTTTTTCTAATGGACAGGATCTGGGCAAGAATATTTTTTTTCAACCAAGATGCTGGTCAGAGAATTTATTTTGGCAAAATTGGGGCAGGGACTATACATTACAGGGATAAGACACTTCTAGTTATGTCTATGTACAGTACAGGCAGAGACATATGATGATAGATGTCCCAATCAGACATGATGTCAGACACGTCCGACAGATGTCCCAGTCAGACTAATCCCCTGCTGTTAATGAGGATTAAGGGTCATAAAACATGGGTCATAAAATTATTAATGTACCTGACTGGTGTGGTGATTTAGTGATAAGTCAATGATAACCCTTTACCTGTGGAAGGCCACAATCATTTTAATGAATTTTAAATGCATTTTTTTTATAATAAATAAAAAAAAGAAAATTGATAATTAGCTAATATTTAAATTAATCAATAATTTGATAAGATTTGCATTTATTTCATTTTGTATTTCAACTTTTCAAAAAAAAAATAAGCAGTAAAAATTGTTAACACACCTGATAATTACTAGTATACATGTACAATTAAGAAATTAATTCAAATGAATATTTCTATTTTCTATGTAAATATTGTTTTTAATTTTTTGCTACAAATAAAAAAATAAAATAAAAAAAACAAGTATTTACAAATCATATTCCAGAAAAAAATTGTTAAATAGTAAGAAATTTCTTATAATAATTGCATAAGATTTTATGAGATTTATATTAGTATGAAAAGGGTCATGATTTGTGTCTTATACAACTTATAAATATTTTTTTCTTTTGATTTTTAAAAAAAAAATATTATCTGTTTTCAAATTAAATATATAAAATAGATTTAAAACAAGTAATAAAACTAATCACCTGTACCCTAATTAAAATCAGTGAAGCAGAAGGACAATTTTATGACCCCCCATAAAATTGTCAGATTTTGGGTTTGGGACATGTCCGACAGGGACATTTATCATCATATGACTCTGCCTGTACTGTAAATTATCATATTGAACTCGGACGGTCCTGAATTGATTCGTATCCATATCTGGACCAGTAACTATTGGCGCCATCAACATAGTGTGGGATCAATTTCAAATCACAATTTCGGTGATTTTTGGAATATAAAAACAGCTATAAAGTAAACCATAGTTAATAAAACATACCACTTAAACTAAGAGTTGCAAATAATTCAATTTTGAGTGTGTAAATGGCCACATATGGGTATAATAGTTTCAAAGCTGAGGTGCTCTTCATATCAGGATCAATTTGTTGCAAAACATGTTCTACATGCATTGCTTGTACCTTTCATCACTTAATTTTGCCTGGTCTTACACATGTTAAAACATTAATTTAACATATTTTCTAAAAATCAATGACCCTACTGTCATGCTGACTGACTGTGTACCTGTTGCTTTTTATGGGATTGTTAATATTTTAGGCATCATGATCTTTTTCAGGGCTTGAAGTTTGTGTTTATTTCAAATGTGTTGACAACATTCATGCCATATGCGTCATCCGTGCATTACATCACTCATTTTTTATTGGTCCTATAGCATCCATTTAACATTTTTTGTTAGATTCAATGTTCCTACTATGTACCTGTTGCATTTTAGTAAGATTAGTAGTAATTTTTTAGGCCTTTAATTGGAACTTGAAGACCGATTGCAATATTTTCATTGATGATGGGTTGAAGTCTGTTACGGAAGTTTTAAATGACAAAGATGGTTTGTGTTTTGATACAATATTTCTGGGTTTTCATTTCTTCTTCATTTGTTTAAGTTTAAAAAATTACGTGCGAAAATGTAAAAAAATCATGCTTTTGGTTGAATTCAACTTATTAAAATATGAAACTACGTGACTTTTAATTTACTACTAGCCCCGTACGTATGTCCAGGTTAAATTAGTTTTTATCGAAGTGACATATCCCTGTAATGTATAGTCCCTGATTGGGGCCAGAAAATTTTCTTAAAAATACCAGGCCCCCTCCCTGAAAATCAAATGGTCTGTGCCTTATCACAAGGCTGGTAGAGGAAGAATGCTCTAAGTACTGAATTAGAAAACTCCAGAGCAACATGTTCATTTTCTTATGTATGAGAATGGAAAACCAGAGTGCCGTCAGTGGCGATTGAAGGTCCAAGGCCTTAACCACTCCACTGCGCTCCTTTTTGACATTTAGGAAATAACCCCAAAAAATTAAAACTAAGTACGGTAGTTTGGGTAACTTCCTTTCCACTTACAAATTTTGTGTTTATAGCGACAGCAAGATCTCCAAATTTAGTTGGTGAAGTACCAACCCAGCAGAACAGTCCACCGTCAAATGTTAGTGCTTGGAAGTAAATTTGTGTATCGAGTAGCTTTTCTGAGAAAGCGTGTACATGAAAACCACTAGACTGGTCTTTAATTTCAGATGCCATTTCTTCTATTTCAAAATTTTTACTTTGCACATGTCATTGTTTTTTTGTAAACAAAACAAAAATACTTCCGGTTTACATAAAATGTACACCATATCGGAACAGCCACGATCGATACCCGTCATGTCGAGTCACATGTCATGTCTGTAGAGCTTTGGCAGCGTACGTGGACCGTGATTTTAAAGCGGACAGAGTCATGTAGGTTGGCTTTTTCGGATAGATTCTGAAAGATTTTGCAGAAATTGGTCATTGGTGTAGTTTTAACGGAACATTTGGAAGTTATTTACGAGTTGATGTAGCCTAGTTTCCATCAGGGACTATACAATACTACATACTATAATGTATAGTCCCTGTTCCCATGCTCAATACGCCCTGGAAGTATGCAAACACTTAACGAATGTACAAGAGGGTAGCAAATCTACACAACGCACCTTCCTTTTCACTTGTTTTTGATCATCGGAAATCTGGATTTGCCAGACACAGTTTTTGAAGGGGAAAACTCAGCTAAGGACATTTGTGAATATTTTGGGTTCCAATATAGCATGCAGTTTCATAGGCTTTGAACTGTGTTTTCCCAGAGCTTATTAAAGTAAAATATTCCGAAATATACCGAAATGACTTCATCAAGTATTTAATAGCGTATTTTCCAATCAAATAACAAAGCAAGTACTTTTGTGAAAAAAGTTCGGTTTCAGACTACAAGATCTTTGATTTTTCCTTTATTGCCCAATGTTAAACTATGTTATCTTGAATATAATGTATGATTTGCCGTGTGATAAAAAAATGGTGAAAGTGTCGAAGTAGTTTCAGAGTATATGATCTTTGAAAAAATAATAAAATATACCGAAGTTACTGTAAATTTAGTTTTTGCAAATGGCCATTTCGACAACTTATGTCTCTTCAGTGCAGATAAAATCAAAATATTTGGAAGACCATATGAATTAGTTAAATCTAATAGAGCACACATAATGTAAACAGAGATATATAAAACACGTATTTAAATGTCTCTGATGTAAACGATCCAAAAATTCAGCGAAGGACAGAGCTATGCAAGAGGGAGATATTCCTTAATAAGCAATTTTTCTAAAATTTATATATTGCAAGTTTTCAGATAAAATCGGGTTTCGGGGTCAACACGGACGTACTAACTACTGGATCGGTGAATACCCTTGGGGACTAACAGTCTACAAGCAGATCTAGAGACATCGGCATTAAATGTGTTATCCAAGAGGGGTCAATTCAAAACTTACTTTTCCAGTTTTGTAACGGTACTGTGTTTTCTACTTGCAGTCATTTTGGATAAGATACACACGTGCCGGACATTATTTTCAAAGGTGACTTGGTCGTCTCGAATTATAGACACTCTTTATTAAGGGACCATTCAGGGACTATCGTGACCAAGTTTTCGCCGAGTACCAAAGGTCTGAGATATTTGAATGACTATTTCCCCATCAGAGTTCTTTTCCATCATGTTCAATGTTAAACTATATATCCTGCTTTTATAATGGAGACTACCCAAAGACAACTGCATGGTGATCAAGTTTGGTTTTAACTGATATAGTGGTTTCTGAGATTTAAATAAAAAGCTAACGACGGACGGAGGGCAAGTGCTGGAAAAAGTTCGCCACGACTATACCAGGTAGACTAAGCACTTAATATCCCTTAAAGAAGTTAGGTTAGGGGACGACCATTTGATTTTCATGCGAGGGAGGGGTCGCTTGGGCGATTTTGCATATAGATAATTTAATCTGGGTGCTGGTGAGAATAAATATTCTAATCTCACTAGTCATGAAAATAAATTATTTCATTTTGATTTGAAGATTTTTTTGGCAAATGCAAATAAATAATTTGATGTAATATTTGGTGAAAATAAAAAAAGGACACCAATGCGTTTGTCGGGGAACAGATGAAAGTGATCGGGCAACGGATGGCAGTGATTGTAAGGACACTTTGCCAGTTAATTTTATATTTGTGATCCTGAATCCATGGGCTTAATAAAATATGAATGTGATGTTGTTCGACAATTAAGGGGCCATCTTGAACTTACTATAAGGTTTCGGGAGGAAACTGCTCATTGTTGAAGGCCTCATGTTGACTCAAAGATGACGAACAACAAAAATCTAAATGCCTTCAGGGTGCACAAGCTGAGTTGCAACTTTAAATATTATGTGACCGATTTAATGTGGAAACCCAAATATTTCTAAAATTTTCAATCTTTTATATTTCCTACTTAATATAAAAAATTCTAAGAATTCAAAAAGGTCAAATTTTATGTCTTGACATTTCAAAATATAAATCACTGTGACATCAACTCTGAACTGATAACAATTTCAATCAATAAAGAAACCAACTTTTCTTTAATGTTCAATTTATTTTAAATTATTGCGACCTTAACCTTTGACCTCTTTCCCCAAAAATCAATAAGGTTCTTCCCCTTATGGTATCCAAAAATATGTCTAAATTTCATTTGAAGTATATCTAAACTTTTTGAGTTATCAACCAATTTTTTCTGAGATTTTTAATCGATTTTCGCTCACTTGACCTTTGATCTACTTTATTTTAAATCAATATGGTTCTTCCCTTCCATATATCCAACAATATATCAAAGCTCCATTTCCATTGGATGAAACTTTTGAAGTTATCTTCTGGAAACCACATTTTTCTGAAATTTTCAAACTATGTTTGAAGTAGTATATATGTATTTTGTCGAGGTGCCCGTCGAGGTGCTGTTGAGGTGCTACTGTATGAATACTATATATCATGGTTTGGCATTTGTCGAGGTGCTGTCGAGGTGTTGATATACAGTTAGTGTGGACCTTTTGGTCTCGCTACGTGTTTCTCGCCTTTAGCCTTGGTCTCGCCTTGTCAAGTCCTAATGTACACAATACATCATGGTTCGTATTTGTCGAGATGCACGTCGAGGTGCTGTTGAGGTGCTACTGTATGAATACTATATATCATGGTTTGGCATTTGTCAAATAATAATAAAATGAAATAATATTTCATCTCTCATACAAGAGTTGAAATCGAACAATATTGAATTGCATTAGTAATTCACCTCTCATGCAAGAGCTTAAATCAGAATGAAGAATTGATTTAAACTTATTTTATTTGCAAAAAAAAATGCAAAAGGGATTGGACATAAGTTATACAACATTAAAATTGTCCTCTCCCGGTATAAAGATATATACATAAATTCACAAAATGACGACATACACAATTAATAATTAAATAACAATTTAGAATATAAAAAGACAAAAGGGAAAGCAGGGAAAAAGACAAAAGGGAAAGCAGGGTATGAGTAAGAATTAAAGGTAAGAGGTCAGTAGAAAGGAAACTAGAAAGGAAAAGACAAAGTTATAATTAATCATATTAAACTGGAAAAAAAAGAGAATTTGACAGAAAATTTATAAATTTGTGTAAATAGGTTTGTATTTCTGAAGAATTAATTATGCACGTAAAATGCAAATATTGGTCACAACTTAAAAGACAAAATTAAAGGTGTCATATCCCTAAGAATGGAACACCATGCTAAAAAGATACATAGGCTAGGGATATCTGACGAGGATGATTGCCTTGGTAACTACATGTATACCTAAACCGAAACACCGTACAGAAATAGAAAATTATGTCCAGACATAAGTTAACAATACTACCAGTTTACTAACTGCAATTTTATTATAGAAAAGCATGAGGGGTGTATAGAAATATACTGGATTTTTTGAAAGAAAGAAAGGGAACTTAATGTCAGGACATAAGTGTACAATATAACTGAGTAAACTAAATAAAATCAATATTTTGATAGAAAAACATGAGGAGTGTGTGTTAAGATATATTGGATTGGTTATTGACTCCTTTTGTTTTATAATATCCCTAAAAATGGAAAACCATACTAAAAAGATATATAGGCTAGGGATATCTGACGAGGATTATTGCCTTGGTAACTACATATATACCTAAACCGAAACAGCGTAAAGAAATAGACAATTATGTCAAGACATCAGTTAACAATACATCCAGTTTACTAATGCAATTTTATTATAGAAAAGCATGAGGGGTGTGGAGAAATTTACTGGAATTTTGAAAGAAGGAAAAAGGAAACTAATGTCAGGACATAAAACAACGGCAGTAGAATACCGAAGGAACAAAGGGGTGAAATTCACAAAAATCGAAGTCCAAAGACAGGGCAAAAACGAGAACACAGAAAACAATGACGTTAGACACAAAAACAATGACGCCAAGTGAACAATATAATTGAGTATACTATTTAATAAAATACTGTGATAGAAAAACATGAGGAGTGTGTGTTAAGATATATTGGATTGGTTATGGACTCCCTTTGTTCTATAACACAATACATCATGGTTCGTATTTGTCTCAGGTGCCCGTCGAGGTGCTACTGTATGAATACTATATATGATGGCTTGGCATCTGTCGAGGTGCTATCGTATTAATACTATATTAACGGGTTCTCAATTGTCGAGGTGCTGTTAAGGTGCTACTGTATTAATACTAAATTTTATTGGGTTCGAATTTGTCGAGGTACTGTTGAATTGCAGTGGAGGTGTTGATTTTCTCTTAGTCTTTCATTGATTTTTTGGCCCATTCATGTGTTACTCACTTTATTATGGGTCATGTATTGCCCTATCAAAATGGTTTCCTTAGTGAAATTTGGTCTCGCCACATGTGTCTCTTTTTCATCTAGGCTTTACGGCTCGCCTTTCTTCTGAACTATATATGCAAATGAGATAGATACCGGTGCTTAACTCTAATCAAAACCTTAAACCCTATCCAACCGTAATTCTTACCCTATTCTTTAAACCTTAACATTAACCTTAGATCTTAACCTTTTGCTGTTGTGTGGTTAGATAAGCAGAAATGTCTAACCAAAGCTCTTATTTTGTTTTTTATTTACCCCAACCCTAATTATTTTATTTGTGCTTGTCTCTCTTACCCAGTGACCTAACCTTAACTTTTAGCATTATACTTACACTAATCCTAACCTTAACTCTGAATCTTAATCGTCTTACTTTTTGTATGCATTATTTTGTGTTCCCTCAATTCTTATACATTCGTTTTCTGATTTTGTTGTTTTTGTTCACGACTAGCCCTAACTATTCTTTTTGCTTCCATAATATTCTAATATTCTAATATTCTCAAACTATTGGAGTTATCTCCCTTTTATAACATTAATTGCAATGACTACTATATTCATTTATTTTTAAGTACCTTTTTATTCTATTTATTCTTCAAATTCTATTTTGAATTTAATTTCATGCTTTTTTTTGATAACCAAAGTTATTTTCCCTTTTCCATAACATAACCACTAAGGCGGAAGCCATTACTATTTTTTAAACGTTTTTGGAGGTCACTCTGCATTTCTCCAGGCTTGTGACTGGCTATAACTGTAACATTATAGGCTGCATCACCCCTTTTTCCTTCTTTTTTGCTTTTTCTTTTTTCTTCTTTTAGTCGTTTTCTTTCTTTTTTGTTTTCCTCTTTTTTTTCTATATTAAAGTTCAATGGGGGTTTGTTATGGTGTCGAGTTTCTTTGCAGAATTCTCTTCTTGTATTTTTTGCGATCCTTCGTCACCTGTTTGTTCATTTCGGCCAATTCGGTGCACGCTTCAAAAGTTTTTCTCTTTTTGACAAATTCAGGACGTTTCTTTATTTCTTGACAATCTTCCAACTTTTTCTTGGGTTTTAGATTCATGGTGTTGGTCTCGATGAAAGGGAAATCTGGACAAATTTCCCGTTGATATCTAGGTTTCGATTTTTTCAAACTGTTTCTAGGTGATTTAAGAAGAAATTTCCGATATCTAGGTTTCGATTCTTCCAATCTTTTCTCAGGTTTAAGATCCAGGGTTTGGATAGGTTGTTTAGAAAGAATAAGCAGGTTTCGATTCTTCTTTTTCTTTCACATATTTCTTCATACCAGTTGGAATAACGACGTAGATACACGACATGGTGTCCGTTAAAGAGTTGGAGTTCAACTGACATGATTTGTCGTTGCATGTTCTTTTATGCATCTTCGTAGGCGATTTGCTTTTCACCGGGGAAAATGTGACTTCTGACACGGAGTTTGTCGGGCGTTTCTTGTTTCATATCCAATTACGAGTATCCATGAGGTTCAGAAGTGACAGCTGCAAAAGCTTCCAACAAAAAACTGATTTCTAGGGAACATCTGTTGAGCTAAACTGTTAATCTGTAAAGCATCTCTTGGATTTTTAAAGACCACCATGTAATGGGCATTCAAACTGACGGTTCTGTGATGTTTTCCTTTATGAAATAGATTCTGCACGATATACATCACACTGATGTTCCGATGATGACTCTTCTTGGGAACAGAGAAGCAATCCGGTCGTCAGTCTCTGCCATTAAGTCGTAGATGATGACTAAATGTCTCTCTTTCGGGTTCAAAATATCGAGGTTAGGTAATCCCTCATAGAAGTCGACACCCTCTATGGTATCATATAGGGACTGATATTCACCAAAACACCAAAGAATATGTTGAGCAGGGAGAGACATCATGCAACGAATGTAGGTCACATGCGTTTTTCGAAATACGATTTTCCGATTCCGGTGGGTCCGGCAATGACACTGGTAAAAGGATGAATCCATAGCATGAAATGAGTATAATCAGGTCCATTGGCACACCAAAAATATCGTAGGGATGGTCAGTTGGCTCGATCCAAAATTTCTCGTTTTCATGATATTGTTTCTTCTCGTTAGTGCGACGATCAGCGTATAGCTCTTGCGGATTTCGATAGGTATCAGAGTATGTCTGTATCTTTTGAAGGTGATCTCGATAGGTATCAGGGTAGGCCAGAAGCTTCCGAGGGTGCTCTCCATTGATATACGGATATAGTTCCTGCCAGTTTGGGACAATACTAGGGTATTCCTTCTGTTTTGGATTCAAAGTTGACACCGACTGTGTATGGTTGTGATCTGTGTGTTTGTTTCGAACGTGTCGTGTTAGGTCTTTTGACCAAACGTAACCTTTCTGACAGTATAAACACGTGTGCTTCATATCGAGCTTTTTTGACAACTGAAGACAAATCAAATATTTTGTTTGTATTTATATATCAATTTAAACAATAGAAAGGGTGTGACTGTTGAATTTATAATGCGCCGCTATTCGCAGCGTGCAAATAAACACAAATATAACTAAACATCAAAACATAACGTAAAATCTCCAATGAATTGACAAAAAGTGTGACAACAAATTGTCATTGAAATGAATGTTCACATGAAAACAAAACATGAAATGAAAAATACCGGTGATACAAAAAGTGATACAAAACATCAAGCAAATATGAACTGTTACATGAAAATACAACATGATACTTTAAATATGAACATAACTAAAGCAAATTATGAAACCAAAAGTGAACTTAGACATCAAAACATAACATGACAAATAAAATATGAACACGAACAACATGACAACATAATGATATGAACTGTTAAATGAAAACATAACATGATGCGTCAACTATGACTATGAACTGATACAAAACTTAACAACTTTGATATTACATTGATATGAACATAAAGAATGAACATGAATATATAAGTATATTAACTTTGATATGAATGTTAACAAGTGGAAGACGAACTATCAAGTGATATTATCATCACAAATCGATACTGATTACAATATGATCTACAAACATAAAGATTAAAATGAAGTAGTACAAACTATGAAAACAAATTTAAAATTGAAGACAATATGAACAATACATACAAACAGTAATGGTAAACGATCAATATTGAATGATACAACACATATATGTGAACACCCAATACTTACATAAACTTTAAATCACTAACCTTAAGTGACAAACGTATGAACATTGACAGGAATGTTAATACATAACGTTAAGAATGAAAACAAAACATGACAACATAATGACCTTGAAATGAACTTTTACAAGTAAAACCATTGTGACATATGAACACAAAATAAAATAAAACATGACAACTTATCTTTAATTGTATGAAGTTTGACCTCAAAGCACAATATCAAACGTTTTAACATCAAAATAAAGTGATATAAACTATGAAAACACAACATGATACGTTAAATATGAAAACAAATACAACAACAGAATAAAAAAGATAACAGGAAACACCTACAATGGCCGAAAAACATAGCCACACACCACAAAGTAAATAGGAACTAAACAAGAAAAAACCCACAATAAAAATACAAAAGACAAACGTAAACAACGATAGGAACTCGGGACAGCCAGACTTGGTACCGGCACTAGCAAAATACACGACAACTTAATGACATTAATATGAACCGTTACATGAAAACGCAATATTAAATGTAAAATATGAACATTATTACAACAAATTATGGAAACAAATACAACAATTCATGACAACATAATGATGTTAAAAGAACTGTTACATGGAAACATAATATGATGTGTTAAATATGAACAGAAACACAACTAAGTATGAAACCAAATGTGAACTTTGACATCAAACAACAACAAGCTACATTAAATATGAATACAAACAAAACAAAACATGACAACATAATGACATCGATATGAATTGTTACATGAAAACTTAACATGAAACATAAAATATGGACATAAATACAACAAAGTTGGAAAATAAATCTAAAATTGTATATGAAAACACAACATGACATATTAAATATGAACATTATTACAACAAATTATGAAAACAAATAAAACAATGCATGACAACTTAATGACATTAATATGAACCGTTACATGAAAACGCAATATAAAATATAAAATAATTACAACAAACTATAAAAATAAATGTGAACTTTGATCTCAAAACACAATATGAAACATGAAACATCAACATTATTAAAACAAAGTATGTAAACATTGACACGAACGTTAACATCAAAACACTACATATAACGTTTACTTTGGCTGTAAAGTGATACAAAACATGAAAACATATCGACATATATGTAAATAAGCTGAAATTAAACATAAAAATTTTGCTAAAGCGCAGCAATTATACGTCGTATTTGGCTTAGAAGCGCCACAGCGCAGCAATTATACGTCGTATTTGGCGGAGAAGCGCCACAGCGCAGCAAGTATATGTCATATATGGCGCAAAAGCGCCAAAACGGAGCCATTATACGTCATATATGGCGCAGAAGTGCCACAGCGCAGCACAAGCGCATCAATTTAACCTCGTTTATTATGCAGAAGCGCCACAGCACAGCACAAGCGCAGCAATTATACCTTGCATATGCAGCTGCAGCAGAATCCGTAAAAAGGCCGATAAAGACCTCAAAATTGCAATACATTCGTCGAAAACACGATATGCAACATGAAATATCAACAGAAATGGAATAAAACTTAAAACAAACGCAACAAAATATGAATTTGTATGTCGAAAACATCGAGATAATTACTTGTTAAAGGTAAAAGATATCAGCTTGACAATGTGACCAATCGATTTAGAAGTATGAAGCTACCCCGAATTCATATATCACATGACTAAATTATCAATATTATTGATTAAGGCCGACGCAGGGCTGAATTAGGACCAACTAAGGCCGATCTCAAATCTAAAGGTACCGATATACCCTAGTATGACATCACAAAAGCACGAAAATACGTAAAGAATACTAAAAAATTAAGGGTTACTCAAAGTAGTATATGGGGCAGTTCGTCTAATATTTGAGGTGGTGGTGCTGTGGTGGTGTCGGAAGTGACGTCACCGGAAGTGACGTAGACCGGAAGCGGAAGTTACGTGACCAGGACACGAAGTGTTTTTACTGCGCATGCGCACGTTAGGGTAACGATTCCCTTAAAGTCTACTTATAGAACAGGGGAAGCCCGAACTCGTCCCCATATACTACTTTGAGTAACCCTTAATTTTTTAGTATTGTTTGCGCATTTTCGTGCTTTTGTGATGTCATACGTCATACTAGGATATATCGGGGTCGCTGAATCGATTGGTGCAGGTTTTATAACCCTAGTTCCGAGTGTAAACGAGATATCGGCCCTAAACGGCTTTAAATTGGCCCTGACCCTTAGTATTACTACTATAAGCATATCATATATGGATTCGATGTACTTTAATACTTCTAAAGTGATTAGTCAAGGTAGTTAAGACCTAGAACCTACTGTTAGAGATATCGGCCCTTAAAAATTGAGATCGGCCCTAAGTCGGCCGTAAATCAGTCTTAATCCGAACTATTGACAATTTAGTCAGGTCATATATCAATTTGGGGTATCTTCATACTTCTATATCGATTGGTAACATTGTCAAGTTGATATCTGTTAACTTTAACAAGTCTCGTTCAGTACGATATTTTACATGATTTCATTTTATCTCGATGTTTTCGACATACAAGTTCATATTTTGTTGCGTTTGTTTTAAGTTTTATTGCATTTCTGTTGATATTTGATGTTGCATATCGTGTTTTCGACAAATGCATTGCAATTTTGTGGTCTTTTTCGGTCTTTTTACGGGTTTTTGCTGCTGCTGCTGCTGCTGCAGCGGCATATGCAAGGTATAATTGCTGTGCTATGGCGCTTCTGCACCATAAACGAGGTTAAATTGCTGCGCTTGTGCTGCGCTGTGGCACTTCTGCGCCATATATTACGTATAATGGCTGCACTTTGGCGCTTCCGCGCCATATATGACATATAATTGTTGCACTGTGGCGCTTCTGCGCCAAATACGACGTATAATTGCTGCGCTGTAGCGCTTCTAAGCCAAATACGACGTATAATTGCTGCGCTTTCGCCAAATTTTGATGTTTTCCTTCAGCTTATTTACATATATGTCGATATGTTTTCATGTTTTGTATCACTTTACAGCCAAAGTAAACGTTATATGTAGTCTTTTGGTGTTAACGTTCGTGTCTATGAATGCATAGTTTGTTGTAATTATGTTGATGTTTCATGTTTCATATTGTTTTTTGAGATCAAAGTTCTCATTTATTTTTATAGTTTGTTGTAATTAAGTTCATATTTTACATTTTATATTGCGTTTTCATGTAACGGTTCATATTAATGTCATTAAGTTGTCATGCATTGTTGTATTTGTTTTCATAATTTGTTGTAATAATGTTCATATTTAATATGTCATGTTGTGTTTTCATATACAATTTTAGATTTATTTTCCAACTTTGTTGTATTTATGTCCATATTTTATGTTTCATGTTAAGTTTTCATGTAACAATTCATATCGATGTCATTATGTTGTCATGTTTTGCTTTGTTTGTATTCATATTTAATGTAGCTTGTTGTTGTTTGATGTCAAAGTTCACATTTGGTTTCATACTTAGTTGTGTTTCTGTTCATATTTAACACATCATATTATGTTTCCATGTAACAGTTCTTTTAACATCATTATGTTGTCATGAATTGTTGTATTTGTTTCCATAATTTGTTGTAATAATGTTCATATTTTACATTTAATATTGCGTTTTCATGTAACGGTTCATATTAATGTCATTAAGTTGTCGTGTATTTTGCTAGTGCCGGTACCAAGTCTGGTTGTCCCGAGTTCCTATCGTTGCTTACGTTTGTCTTTTGTATTTTTATTGTGGTTTTTTTTCTTGTGCAGTTTCTATTTACTTTGTGGCATGTAGCTATGTTTTTCGGCCATTGTAGGTGTTTCCTGTTATCTTTTTTATTCTATTGTTGTATTTGTTTTCATATTTAACGTATCATGTTGTGTTTTCATAGTTTATATCACTTTATTTTGATGTTAAAACGTTTGATATTGTGCTTTGAGGTCAAACTTCATACAATTAAAGATAAGTTGTCATGTTTTATTGTATTTTGTGTTCATATGTCACAATGTTTTTACTTGTAAAAGTTCATTTCAAGGTCATTATGTTGTCACGTTTTGTTTTCATGCTTAACGTTATGTGTTAACATTCCTGTCAATGTTCATACGTTTGTCACTTAAGGTTAGTGATTTAAAGTTTCTGTAAGTATTGGGTGTTCACATATATGTGTTGTATCATTCAATATTGATCGTTTACCATTACTGTTTGTATGTATTGTTCATATTGTCTTCAAATTTAAATTTGTTTTCATAGTTTGATTACTTCATTTTAATCTTTATGTTTGTATGTAGATCATATTGTAATCAGTATCGATTTGTGATGATAATATCACTTGATAGTTCGTCTTCCACTTGTTAACATTCATATCAAAGTTAATATACTTATATATTCATGTTCATTCTTTTGTTCATATCAATGTAATATCAAAGTTGTTAAGTTTTGTATCAGTTCATAGTCATAGTTGACGTATCATGTTATGTTTTCATTTAACAGTTCATATCATTATGTTGTCATGTTGTTCGTGTTCATATTTTATGTTTCATGTTATGTTTTGATGTCTAAGTTCACTTTTGGTTTCATAATTTGTTTTAATTATGTTCATATTTAAAGTATCATGTTGTATTTTCATGTAACAGTTCATATTTGCTTGATGTTTTGTATCACTTTTAGTATCACCGGTATTTTTCATTTCATGTTTTGTTTTCATGTGAACATTCATTTCAATGACAATATGTTGTCACACTTTTTATCAATTCATTGGAGATTTTACGTTATGTTTTGATGTTTAGTTATATTTGTGTTTATTTGCACGCTGCGAATAGCGGCGCATTATAAATTCAACAGTCACACCCTTTCTATTTTTTGAATTGATATATAAATACAAAAAATATTTGATTTGTCTTCAGTTGTCAAAAAAGCTCGATATGAAGCACACGTGTTTATACTGTCAGGAAGGTTACGTTTGGTCAAAAGACCTAAAACGACACGTTCGAACCAAACACCTAGATCTAAACCATACACAGTCGGTGTCAACTTTGAATCCAAAACAGAAGGAATACCCTAGTATTGTCCCAAACTGGCAGGAACTACATCCGTATATCAGCAGCACTATCGGAAGCTTCTGGCCTACCCTGATACCTACCGAGACCACCTTCAAAAGATACAGACATACTATGATACCTATCGCAATTTTCAGCAAGAGCTAAACGCTGATCGTCGCACTAACGAGAAGAAACAATATCATGAAAACGAGAAATTTTGGATCGAGCCAACTGACCATCCGTCCGAATTTTGGTGTTGCTAAGGACCTGATTATACTTATTTCATGCTATGGATTCATCCTTTTACCAGTGTCATTGCCGGACCCATCGGAAGCGGAAAATCATATTTCGAAAAACGCTTTGTGACCTACATTCGTTGCATGATGTTTCTCCCTTCTCAACATATTCTTTGGTGTTTTGGTGAATATCAGTCCCTATAAGACACCATAGAGGGTGTCGACTTCTATAAAGTATTCGATATTTTGAACCCGAAAGAGAGACATTTAGTCATCATCGACGACTTAATGGCAGAGACTGACGACCGGATTGCTTCTCTGTTCACCAAGAAGAGTCATCATCGGAACATCAGTGTGATGTTTATCGTGCAGAATCTATTTCATAAAGGAAAACATCATAGAACCATCAGTTTGAATGCCCATTACATGGTGGTCTTTAAAAATCCAAAAGATGCTTCACAGATTAACAGTTTAGCTCAACAGATGTTCCCTAGAAAACCCAGTTTTTTGTTGGAAGCTTTTGCAGCTGCCACTTGTGAACCTCATGGATACTTGTTATTGGATATGAAACAAGAAACGCCCGACAAACTCCGTGTCAGAAGTCACATTTTCCCCTGTGAAATTAACAATGAAGAGATATGGAGTAAATGCAAATGAGACAAAATCTCTACAAATACATGGTAAAACACAGCAATGGAACAACGCTTTTATTGTTGTGCTTCATCTTGAAGTCAAGAAAAGCAAATCGCCTACTAAGATGTATAAGAGAACATGAAACGACAAATCATTTCAGTTGAATTCCAACTCTTGAACGGACACCATGTCGTATATCTACGTCGTTATTCCAACTGGAACGAAGAAATATGTGAAAGAAAAAGAAGAATCGAAACCTGCTTATCGGAAAATTCTTCCTAAACAACCTATCCAAACCCTGGATCTTAAACCTGAGAAAAGATTGGAAGAATCGAAACCTAGATATAAACGGGAAATTTGACCAGGTTTCCCTTTCATCTAGACTAACACCATGAATCTAAAACCCAAGAAAAAGTTGGAAGATTGTCAAGAAATAAAGAAACGCCCTGAATTTGCCAAAAAGAGAAAAAAAATTCTGAAGTGTGCACCGAATTGGCCGAACTGAACAAACAGGTGACGAAGGATTGCAAAAAATACAAGAAGAGAATTCTGCAAAGAAACTCGACACCATAACAAACCCCCATTGAACTTTAATATAGAAAAAAAAGAGGAAAACAAAAAAGAAAGAAAAGGACTAAAAGAAGAAAAAAGAAAAAAGAAAAAAAGAAGGAAAAAGGGGTAATGCAGCCTATAATGTTACAGTTATAGCCAGTCACAAGCCTGGAGAAATGCAGAGTGACCTCCAAAAAAACGTTTAAAAAATAGTAATGGCTTCCGCCTCAGTGGTTATGTTATGGAAAAGGGAAATAACGTTGGTTATCAAAAAAGTATGAAATTAAAGTCAAAATAGAATTTGATGAATAATTAAAAAGTCAATTGTTCAGAGAACAATTGCAAGATCTTTCACCAGTTTTCATCATGATTACATCTTATTTGTTTATTTTATTGTCGATTCTAGTCGAAAATGTGATGTAATTTAGAGTTCTGAACTTTTTCAACTACATTTAATCACCTATCTCTTACCTTTTTGGTGATTTTACTGAAAAAATCCCCAAAATTGGCTATGACCTTGACTTCTGACCTTGATGACCTTTGACCTTGTGCTCAAAATGAAGGTCTCTTCTTCCTGATTAATTTGATATGTTACTTGACTATACTATCTGTAACGGTTTAAAACTTATATGTGAAAAACCATTTTCCGAAACGCGTCAAGAGCAATAACTCTTTAGGGAGTCATCGGAGAGTTTCGGTCCAAATGAAACAAATATAGCCCTTGACATGCTGAACATTTTTACTGATATACTTTTTCAGCTATCTTTTATGGTTTCTGAGTTTATCCCATAACAAGGTCAAAGGTCAAGGTCAAAGGTCACCGATGACCTTCAACCTGGCACTCAAATTGAAGGTCTTTTCTTACTGATCACTTTAAACATATATGTTTACTATATTATCTGTAAGCGTTTAAAAGTTATTCGCGAAAATCCGATTTACCAAAACGCGTCAAGGGCTATAACTCATAAACGGTTTATCGCACAGTTTTTGTTCTGTTGAATTAAATGTAGATCTCAATAAGACGAGTATTTTTGCAATATAATGTTTTCAGAAATTTTTTATCGTTTCTGAGATATCGCGATAACAAAATTTCAAATGGCAGCCATTTTGAAAATGGCGGAGCAAAATAATTTTTGACCTCGGATTTGTAATCAGGACCATGAAAGCTACCTAGAAACCAAATTTGGTGAATATCCGATAACTTTGAGAAATTTGCATATTTTGGGGTCAAAAACGCGTAACCGGGGTCGCGACCCAAAATTTTTATTTTGCATGACAAATCATCCTGAGGATGAATGCTACATTTTCCCTACCTCAGATTTTTGATACCGGTTACGGTTTCTGAACTTATCCCCTAACAAGGTAGACCGTGTTAGGGGAGATAACTCCATTACTAAAAATAGATCAGATCAACGGGGTGATTTTTGTCGAGTCCATCCAAGACCGGTTTATGACACTAAGTATTGAAATGATATGTCGCGTAGTTTTTAGGCAACGGCCAGCGGAAAAAGAATAATAATAATAATTAAAAGGACAATTGTTCAGAGAACAATTGCAAGGTCTTTCCCAGTCAATGTTATGTTTTATGTTATGTTTTGTTATGTTACATGTTTAAAATCATCTTGATTAGACGCACATTGTCTCCAATATATTAGAGTAGCCATTTTTAATCGTTTTAAAGATTTTACATTAAAAAAACACAAAAAATGGCTATGACCTTGACCGATGACCTTGATGACCTTTCACCTTGGGTTCAAATTGAAGGTCTCTTCTTACTGATTAATTTGATATGTTACATGACCATGCTATCTGTAAATGTATAAAAGTTATACGCGAAAAACCTATTTCCGAAATGCGTCAAGGGCTCTTAAGGGAGTCATCGGAGAGCTTCGGTCCAATGAGACAAATGTAGCCCTTGATGTGATGAACATTTTTGCTGATATAATTTTTCCGCTATCTATTACGGTTTTTGAGTTAATATGCTAACAAGGTCAAAGGTCAAGGTCAAAAGTCACCGATGACCTTCAACCTGTACTCAAATTGAAGGTCTTTTCATAC
>MJUU01064274.1:81859-97540 GCA_002080025.1 Modiolus philippinarum | reverse complement strand
AAAGGAATTTGCACAACAACAGAGAAACCAATATATCTCGTAAAAATTTATAAATGTACATGCGACAGAAAATATGAAAAGTTGAATGTAATAAAATGGAATAAAAAAAAATAACAGGAAAGCCCCTTTTTCAATGGTGGGAATATAATTCGTCATTATCTTGATGTCAATTTCATGGCAAAAGTTTGAAAGCATGAAAGGAACTATTGTACGAAATATGTTCAGCTTTAAAAGAAAAAAAAAGAAATTATATTCTTGAAAAAGACATAAAATTGGAACCGTATGATACCATAATGCAAAACTAATTTAATGGAAATGGCCTCTTCATGTAAGTTAACATTTAACGTACTTATATATGTTCCAAATCACTAGAGGATACATTTTTACATTTATATCTAATAAAAAATTCTTTGTGTTCTTTATTAAAGGTGGTACTGCTGACATCACTATACATGAGGTATCGGATGATGGCTCATTGAAAGAACTGCATAGTGCAAGTGGTGGGGCATGGGGTGGAACTAAAGTTGACCAAGCGTTTGAACAACTTCTAATCGACATTGTGGAAGAAGATGTGTTTTCTGAGTTTATGAAAAAGAAGACGTCGGATCATTTCGATATGGCAAGAGAATTTGAAGTAAAAAAGAGAACAGTAAAGGAAAAAATGAGCCCAAACGTCTACATCAAGTTGCCATCAGCTTTAATCGAAACCCACACAAACATGAAGAAAAAATCATTAAAGGAAGCAATTGACCAATCAATGTATGCGGGGCGTGTATCACAGACTGCGGATAAGCTGAAGGTAGATTCTGAATTGCTGAAAGGACTGTTTCGAGATCCCCTTGAACATTTAGTTGAACATATCAGAGAAATCCTCAACCAACCCGTTGCAGAGGATACAAAAACACTTTTGTTAGTCGGAGGCTTTTCCGAATCGCCCATTGTTCAAGACACAATCAGACAGAAATTCCCGAAATATCGCGTTATAGTTCCACAGGACGCTGGTCTTGCTGTTCTGAAGGGTGCTGTCATGTATGGTCATAAACCAAATCTTATATCTGTTCGCGTGAGCAAGGTAACATACGGTATAGCTATTAGCAGATTGTTTGCAAAGGGTGATCCGGAAGAGTTACAATTTACATCAGGTAATGCAACATTGTGTCGTGACGTATTTCACAAATTTGTTGAAAAGGGCCAACCAATAAACATAGGAGACGAACACTCTATGCCTTTTAGTGCAAGAGGTCAAAACAATAGGGTCAGGGTTTACACATCGAATGCAAAAAATCCAAAGTACGTGACGGATGATGCCTGTAAACTTTTGGGTGAAATGATGATAAATATAAGATCAGAAATAACAACGGGAAATAATGTACAGGTAAAAATTGAATTTGGAAAAACTGAGCTTGTAGTAGAAGCTCGAGAGAAGAACACTAAGGAAGTTTTCAGAGCTAGGTTTGATTTTCTTAGTGACAAATAACCAGAGTTTCAGATTTCATGTACTTTTAATAAATATCATTATTATATCAAATAATGGTACAGACATTATCAGGCTAATGATAAAGTTATATATTCATGATATTGTTTTGATAATAATTGTAATGACTAATGACAATTATTATTGCATTCGTTTCTTGTATGACAATTTTGCATCTTAGAGAATGTGTTTGAAAAAATGAATGGAGGTATATCTGGATAGGAGTAAATTTTAATCAATAATAAAAAAATTCTTTGTGTCCTTTGTTAAAGGTGGCACTGCTGACATCACTATACATGAGGTATCGGATGATGGCTCATTGAAAGAATTGCATAGTGCAAGTGGTGGGGCATGGGGTGGAACTAAAGTTGACCAAGCGTTTGAACAACTTGAATCACTCAAATCATTTGAACTTTGAATCACTCAAATCATTTGAAATATTTGCAGTATGTAATGTTTACGTGGTTAATCACACTTTAAGCTATTTTAACATTTTTAACCTTTTTTTTTCTGTTCCAAAAAGGCATCCTGCTTCTTCGTATTTTTGGTCCATTCAGCAATCGATTTTCTGTATAAAAAGTAAGCTCTAATACGAGACTTTTGAGTCGTTTTGAGAAAATTAAAACACAAATACATCGAGAGAGAATCACTAACACTGTTGAGCTAAGGGTGATTTATACATGGTAATTTATCTCTTTGTAGCGCTTAAGGTTAATTGTTTTTTGTCAAATAAAACTTAGTTAAAATTGTTATGTAGGAAAATTATAAGTACACTTCAGTTTCATAAACAGTTTGCTTTTAAGGGGTATATGTTCGGGAATCCAGGCATTCCTGCTTACTGGTATTTAGCTTACTCATGTCCACCTTTAATCACACAAGAGTTCCTATTTCGCAAGTCCCTTATTTGAATTGTATACGACATAAAATTAAATGCAAATTTCTCCAGTATAAATATATGTGACGGTAAGTTTGAACTATGATCATTAATTTAATCAGTTTGAACTTGGTATTCCTTAAGTATAAGCCAAAGATGTTGATTGGTATGTAGCATTTCTTAGAAATTCTTGAGTCATTTAATTACACCAAAATTGGAAATAAAAAAAATAAGTTATATATTAGACAGAGTAAAATTTTAGAAAAGTTCACAATATTATTTTTTTTCTAAATTTAAAGTAAATTGTACAAACATCAATGAGAATGCAGAAATGTGTCCTTTAAATTATTACCGTTTTTCATATTTTTCAAAATGAATTATCTCCTTTGCAAATTATATGACTTTAATATATGTTTCATTATTTTTCGTCATAATTACAGAAAATATAGAGTTAATAAATACGTTATAGATTACTAAATGAAGGGTTGTTATTTTCAAAATGTTTTTTTTTTTCATTTATCTAATTAGATCAGTGCAAAAAAGCTACCTCCTCATTCCCAAGGACTACTCCCTCAGATGATTTTAAGTATTGTTTTTACAATTCGCTTGATCTCTTAAGTCTTTCTTAATAGTATTCGACGAATATTTGCAATTATGTAATGATGGCACATAGCATTAATGTAGATAAAATGACATTTAACAAAATAAACATGACAACACTATGATACAGTATCAGACTGATGAATAAATGATATTCATGATATTGGTGTTAATTGTAATGATAATTGATTCAAGCATTTTTGCATCGTGGATTTATCTAATTTAGTAACAGCTACCAACTTGAAGTGAGGTTTGAAAATTTGTTTTTTTCACGATTTAGTTGACCTTTGTAAATCTTTATTTGTTGGATTCGATGAAATGTGTATATGGACACAAATCTAGCTAAATAACAAAGCACATATATATGTACTAACGTAACTGTAAATTTAATTTCTTCATATGGCCATGTCGACAAATTATGTCTGATCAGTGTAGATAAAATCAAAACATTGGAAATCCATAATTCGAAAAGTGTACAAAGGCTGATACATAGGAATGACATGTGTTTTCAGTGTGAAATTTGAGAGAGCCTTTGATCAATTATACTTTTTTGGTGAAATGCAGGAATTGTCCCTTATATATGCGTAGTGTGTCCTGCGAACCATTTTCATATTCTTGTTCATTTGTGTAAATACTTTATGTTCTTAGGATAAGTAGTTTCTGAAAAGTATACACAACAACGAGTGATACACATGATTTCGCGATATTGTCACAAAAAGACACAAAACTGATTAGTCAAATGATCTAGATTTAAGATCTCCATATTCATGTACACACAAGCAGTAGAACGCTCATCGTTACATGAATGAAATGCGATTTGAAAGAACGAAAAACGGAATTAATTCGTTTGATAGACACTTTTCATACAATTCACTGCATTCATACAAGCTTCTTACGATTACTTGGTTTTATAATTGTTATACACAATCTGCATTCGTATTAATTTTTTAAAAGAAGATGATGAAATATCTGTTGTCAAAATTTGAATTTTTTATCAATAATTCAAGTCAGTTTCTTCGACAGAATTAATAAAAGTGATGTTGATATTAATAATGACTAGTGTGCAATAAATGACCTAATTGAACAATAATATATGATTTCCTTCAGAAAGCAAGCGTTAAGCTACAATAGATTTCGTATATTTCACTTCAATTCCATGGCATCGTGAATTCTCTAAAAGTTTATTTCGATGGCTCCAATAAGCTAAAATATCTATTTCAAATAAAAATGTTGTTTCTCCCAAATTATTGCAATATAATACTTACCACAGTATTTCCCAATATTTAAAGAAAACAAGAGTATCATGCCAAATAATTTTATCTGAGAAAATGTTTAGAATAAAGCATATTGCATGAGATTGTCTCATGACCATATGGTAAGAGGTACTGAATTTTCTAGTATAAACATTTCATTTTGAAATCATGAAATTCATGAGGGTCAAATATGTTGTCATAAGAATGATTATAAACGGGTTACAAGACACATCAATACTATATTAAGATGAGAACTAGAGGCTCAGAAACTGAGCCTGTATCGCTTACCTGACAAAATGCTTCTATGCAATGTTTGACCAAACAATTATTTTTAGCTCCCCGGGCCTAAAAGGCCATGTTAGCTTTTGCCATCACTATGCGTCCGTCGTCCGTCCGTCCGTCTGTCAACAATTTCAAAAATCTCCTCCGAAACCACCGGGCCAAATGTCGCAATTTTGAAGAAAATCCGAAAACCCGTCTTGGAGTTATTGCCCTTTTTCCGTAAAATTTTCAAAATTTGCGCATATTCTATTTTTTATTTCAAAAAGTATAACAGATAGAAGCTAAGTGTAAATTGCAAAAAGGTTCAGCATATCAAGATCTAAAAACCCTGAAATTTTGAAGAAAATCTAAAAAAAACCTTGTAGGAGTTATTGCCCTTTTTTCACGGATTTTTCAAAATTTTCATATTTTTGTCTTTTATTTCTCAAACTATAGAAGATGAAGGTTATGTGTAAAGTGATAAAATGTTTGCCATGCTACGTGGTTTTCAAAATTGTTTGTTGACCGCCATTTTCAAAATGGCCGCCAAAAAAGGCGGGAAAATTCAACATTGTTTGATTTCAATGAAATTTGGTTTCCAAATAGATATTGATGTAGCGACCTCAAAACCGGTGTTGAAAAGTGTTCGTTGACCGCCATTTTCGAAATGGCCACCTAAAAAGGCAGGAAAATTCAACGTTGTCTGATTTCAATGAAATTTGGTTTCAAAATAGGAATTGATGTTGCAACTTCAAAACCGATGTTAAAAATTGTTCGTTGACCGCTATTTTAAAAACGGCCGCCAAAAAGGCGGGAAAATTAAACATTGTCTGATTTCAATGAAAGTTGGTTTCCAAATAGATATTGATGTTGCAACTTCAAAACCGGTGTTGAAAAGTGTTCGTTTACCGCCATTTTCAAAATGGCCACCAAAAAAGGCAGGAAAATTCAACATTGTCTGATTTCAATGAAAGTTTGTTTCAAAATAGATATTGATGTTGCGTCTTCAAAACCGGATTTGATAATTGTTTGTTGACTGCCATTTTCAAAATGGCCACCAAAAAGCCGGGAAAATTCAGCATTGTCCAATTTCAGTGAAACTAGGTTTCCAAATAGTTATTTATGTAGCAACTTCAAACGTGATGTTGAAATTTGTTCGCTTACAGCCATTTTCAGGATGGCTGCCAAAAAAGGCGGGAAAATTCAACATTGGTTGATTTCAATGAAATTTGGTTTCCAAGTAGATATTGATGTTGCGCCTTCAAAACCAGTGTTGAAAATTGTTCGTTGACTGCCATTTTCAAAATGCCTTAAAAGGTGGGAAAATTCAACATTGTCTGATTTCAATGAAATTTGGGTTCCAAATAGATATTGATGTTGGGACTTCAAACCGGATTTGAAAATTGTTTGTTTAGCACCATTTTCAAAATGGCCACAAAAAGGCGGGAAAATTCAACATAGTCTGATTTCAATGAAATTTGGTTTCCAAATAGAATAAAGTGAAACATGATCAGACTTGAAATACAGTTCAAGATATTGGTGGTGTTCGAACTACGAAAGTTTGTGGGACTGAAGTTCAACTCTATAGCTTACAATGTTGGCTTGATTTTCGCAACTGAAAGCCAGGTGAGCGATACAAGCTCCTAGGAGCCTCTGTTTTTCAAATGGGGTCTAATGTTAACTATGTTCACCATTGGCACCAATGTTTTTTGTCAGATCCTACTGAAGTGAGTAATCTTTGCAAAAGACCTTATAAACATCATTCCAATACAAATAAGTTCAATTAGCTTCAATAGTTTCAGAGTAGGTGGTAGAAAAGAATGATTTTCCCTTTGGAGCCAATGTTAAACTATGTTTCGCACTTGCGGCCATGTTTATGTCGAATTGAAATAAAACAAGCACTTTTTGTGAAGGACCATCCATAAATCATTCCTGTAAAGTTTGGTTGAATTTCCGTCAATGGTTTCATAGGAGAAGATGAAAATGTGATATTTCCCATAGGGTTCAATGTTAATCCTAAGTTCCGCACTGGCGGCCATATTTTTTGTCATATCCGAATGAAATGAACAATATTTGTAAAGGACCTTTAGTACATCATTCCTGTAAAGTTTGGTTGAAGTTGCCTCAGTGGTTTCTGAAGAGAAGATGCAATGTGATTATTCCCATAGGGTCCTATGTTAAACTTAAGTTCCCTGCTGGCGGCCATGTTTTTTGTCGGATTGGAATGAATTGAACCGTCTTTGTAAAAGACCCTCCATACATGATTCCTGTAAAGTTTGATTGAATTTGCTTTAGTCGTTTCAGAGGAGAAGATGATTTTCCCAATCGGGTCCTATTTAAAACTATGATCCGTGCTTGTTTTTTATCGGATTGGAACGAAATCAAATCAGCAATATTTGTAAAGTATCTTCAATACATCATTCCTGTAAAGTTTGGTTGAATTTGCTTCAGTGGTTTCTGGGGAGAAGATGAAAATGTGATTTTTCCTTAGGGTCACATGTTCAACTATGATCCGAGATTGAGGCCATGTTTTTCATAGGATCGGAACAAAATGAGCAATCTTTGTACAGGACCTTTTGTACATCCTTCCTGTAAAGTTTGGTTGAATTTGTTTCAGAGGTTTCTGAGGACAAGATGAAAATGTGATTTTTCCCTTGGGGTCCTATGTTAAACCTAAGTTCCCTGCTGGCGGCCATGGTTTTGTCGGATTGGAATGAATTGGACCATCTTTGTAAAAGACCTTCCATACATGATTCCTGCAAAGTTTGGTAGAATTTGCTTCAGTCGTTTCAGAGGAGAAGATGAAAATGTGATTTTCCCGTTGGGTCCTATTTTAAACTATGATCCGTGCTTTTTTTTATCGAATTGGAACGAAATCAAATGAGCAATCTTTATAAAGGACCTACAATACATCATTCACCTAAAATTGGGTTGGGTTTGCTTCAGTGGTTGCAGACGAGAAGATGAAAATGTGATTTTTTTCCATAGGGTCCAATGTTAAACCGAAGTTACGCCCTGGCGGCCATTTTTTTTTGTCAAATTGGAACGAAATGGGCAATCTTTGTAAAGGACCATATATATATCATTCCTGTTAAGTTTGGTTTAATTTGCTTCAGTAGTATAAGAGCAGAAGATGAAAATGTGAAAACACGGACGGACGGACGGACGGACAACGGACGCCAAGTGATGGCAATAGCTCGCACTGACCCTTTGGGTCAGATGAGCTAAAAAGTAGTATGTAGCAGTTACACAAGATTAGCATCACGTGACACCATTGCCATCTTGATATGAAATATGTCAAAGAACATCACGTTTCCCCGTAGGATTATGGTTTGTAATCAACGGAGGCTTTATGAACGACTTGAGGTTGAAATACCAGGGATGTTGTAAAAATGAGTAGTTCTTCCCTCAAGATTAACAACTTGGGAATCCTTGCATGGGAAAGATCTTTTGCTTCTATTGTATTAGGGTGTCTTCTATTATGTCCGCATACCTATCGACAATTTTGTTTGAAAACTAAGGGATCCTAGAGCTCTACTTAGATTTCCACTTTTTCGTGAATCTGATCAAGTGCTAAGGCTAAGGCCTTGATAAACTAAATCAGGATAATGCTTCTAAGTAAGTTCTTTTGTTTATGATGATGGTTTAGAATGTCAGCATTAGTTTTTCTTCTGTGTCTGTGTTATCCCTTGAGAGAAAGCTCTTATAATAACGCTAGATATCACTGCTTTATCCATCTTTATATGACGAGGTCGTCTCGTTCTTGATGTAAAGGGGTAAATCGTCTTGTGTTCTCGTAACTGCTATTCGAATACGTCTAATTCATGCTGATACAATATGTGTTTCATTGCCATCAGGCTAATTTGCTAATTTGAGTACGTACCAAGATTAATCTCACGACTCACGACTTCGCTCATATTAATCACGATCAGTTCACTATCCGAAGTTGGTGGCGGAAGTAATGTTTTTGTGATGTAATTAGAATGGTCTTAAAATAGTGTTAAGCCTATCGAAATCCTGATAAGATCGAAATGGCCAAACAAGATAAAAAAATTGTTAGTGTAAATCCCCGTATATTATTACTTCTTCACGCAACGAATTTCGAAATGTGAGGACTTTTCAAAATTTACCACTGCAATACTTGTATCACATTTTAATATCTGTTTCACACACAGTGGATGCAAAACAAAGAAGAAGATATGAATAAATAGCATGATACAGAAATCGAGTATTAAACAAAAATAAAATCTCTTTACTTTAAAGTCCGATTATGACATAATTAATACCATTTTTGAAATAGAAAATTGTATTGATCTATTGAAACACAGGCACAACCGTAAACCATTTGTGTAGTGATAATTGTGATAACTGCAGCAGTGGTTGAACCTTGATGCAAAAACAATTTTGCTTTGCTGACAAAAGTGCTATAGAGCTACAAAAATTACAATAGCCATTTCGAATCAATGTTGAAATATAGACGTTGTATGTCGCTGATGTCGGAACATCATTTCTCCAAAAAGGAAGTTCTCTATACCACTCGTATGGTAATATTTTGAGTGTGAGCTTACAAAAGTACAAGCCAAGGTTGGATGCTAATGATGTATTAGTAATATACTAGTATTTAGACAATATTGGTAATAACAACAAAGATACAGATTTCATAAATTATTAAATTTATTCAAGATGTTACATGTATATTATGATCATCTAAATTAACATTATGGCGTGACTCGTACACAGCTCACTACAAAGGGCATTCTCATCCTCAGTTTTTGCAGATTCCAGAAACTGATTAAAAGATCCAGAAAAACTGGGACGTTATTACCTTCTGTACATAAAAGTGGACTTTTACTAGATATTCTGCACAAATGCGCTAACTTTGTCCCTCACTGATACAGCCGATGTCTACTGAAATACATAACGATTCCATATCAAACCACACGTGATGTTTTGAGTTTGATTTTTCTTTTGTAGTGCACAAATGTTTTACCAGCAGATTAGGCTCCTTTACCTAGCCGGAAGATAAGCACCGAACCTTCTTTTACCCGTCTTTCCAAATTATCTTTTTTTTTGTCATTCTTTTTTTTTTCAAAATAACGGTATTTTCTTTTTTCAAGATAGACGTCCTCTCTATTTCAAGATAGAGGACTTAGACGTTAGTAGTCTACCTGCATTGGGTTTCATTAATTATGTTTTTATAACAAAGGGAAAGAGAAAGTGGATTTCACGGTACCAGTTTCACCCCAACACTGACCTTTGCTAGTATATATCGTTGTTAATGATTAACTTTGGCTTTCATTTGTTTTTTTTTTTCTTGTTCAGTTCCCTGGTGGATTTTTGCCAATGATTGTATTTTTTTTTAGCCATTATAGGTGTTAACTGTTTATTTTATTTAATCCATATAATGAAATGTTAGACCATAAGAAAACACATTTTGTTCAATATAATATTTCTTTTAAAACTTCGTCCCAAAATGTTATTATAGAAAGCAATCCTTATAGGGAAATTCTTACGAATAACAAAATACCGAGGTTACTGTGAATTTAGGTTCTGCATATGCGCATTTCGACAACTTATGTCTCTTCAGTGCAGATAAAATCAAAATATTTGGAAGTCCATAAACCGAAATAGGTGTAAAACTGACAGAGAACAAATAACCAATAAGATCTAAATACAAAAGCCAAAATCAGCTAAGGACAGAGCTATGCAAGAGGGAGATACTCCTTAGTTTTAAGCAAAATTTACTAAAATTTAGATATTGTATGTTTCTAGATAAATTCGGTTTTCGGGCCAGCACCGAAGTACTGGCTACTGGGTTGGTGAATACCCTCGGGGACTAACAGTCCACCAGCAGTGGCATCGGCCCAGTGGTAACAAATGAATTGTTCTTATCATTCGCACACATGAAAACCATATGGCAATAGAATGTGCATCATTTGTGCCAACTGAGATCTTTTAAGGGTCCATCTTTCAGCAAAAAAGAAATAACAACTAGATTTGCAATTGCAAGCAGTAGCTGATGTCGCCCCAGACGTCGAAGTCAAAGATTCAATCTTGTTTGTTGGTTTAAATCTACCTAGAAATTATTTTCTGTTGAAATCGGACAATGTTGAAATTTCAACGTATTTTGTCGGCCATCTTGAATATGGCGGACATTTTGAAATTTTTTTTCGCATGAATTCCTTCCTCTCATCTTATTAAACATTAATACAAAATATGAACAATGTCTGCCATTCAGTTCCTGATTTACTGAATCCTCAATATTTTGACGTAAAATAGCGACCATCTTGAAAATGGCAGCCATTTTGAAAATTTTTGTGAGTGCATGCACATCTTCTCATGGTGGTTCAACTTTGTGCCAAGTATGAATGAATTCTGTTCAAGCGTCTTTGAGAACGAAGCCGGACAAAAATCATTTGAAGAAAATAAAAGAGAAAAGCAATAACAATACTAGATTTGCAATTGCAAGCAATAGCTGATGTCGCCCCAGACGTCGAAGTCGATGATTCCATCTTATTCGTAGCCTCAAAATCTACCTAGAAATCGATTTTCGTTGAAATCGGACAATGTTGAAATTTTTTACGTATTTTGGCAGCCATCTTGAATATGGCCGACATTTTGCAAAATTTTTTGGTATTAATTCCTTCCTTTCATCTTATTAAACATTGATACAAAATATGAACAAAATCTGCCATTCAGTTCCTGATTTATTGAATACTCAATATTTTGACGTAAAATGGCGGCCATCTTGAAACTGGCAGCCATTTTGAAAATTTTTGTTAGTGCATGCACATCTTCTCATGGTGGTTCAACTTTGTGCCAAGTATAAATGAATTTTGTCCAGGCAACTTTGAGAACGAAGCCGGACAAAAATCATTGGAAGAAAATAAAAGAGAAAAGCAATAACAATACTAGATTTGCAATTGCAAGCAATAGCTGATGTCGCCCCAGACGTCCAAGTCGATGATTCCATCTTTATTCGCATCATCACAATCTACCTAGAAATAAATTTTCAATGATATCGGACAAAGATGAAAATTTTTTCATATGTAAGAAATCCAGGCTACAAATCACTTCCACTCATCGTTCGCAACCTGTCTGTAGAGTTTCATTCAATTCTGAGCACTTTCAATTTTCCCGCCTTTTTTCCTGTTTCCATGGCAACGGATGTCATTTTGAAGTTTTGGACACCGGAAACGTTTTCCCCATGTTCTTAGCAACCTTCCTCTAAATTTTCATCCAATTTGAGTATTTTGATTTTCCAGCCGTTTTCGTCGTTTCCATTGCAACCGGTGCCATATTGAAGTCTTGGACATCGGAAACCTTTCCCCCATGTCCTAAGCAACCTTTCTGTAAATTTTCATCCAATTTTGAACACTTTGATTTCCCGCCTTTTTAGCTCATCTGGCTATAGCCAGGGTGAGCTTTTGCCATCACTTGGCGTCCGTCGTCCGTCGTCCGTCCGTCCGTCCGTCCGTCGTAAACTTTTCTTCAAAAATCTTCTCCTCTGAAACTACTGGGCCAAATGAAACCAAACTTGGCCTGGATCATNCCCATGTCCTAAGCAACCTTTCTGTAAATTTTCATTCAATTCTGAGCACTTTCATTTTCCCGCCTTTTTTGCCATTTCCATGGCAACCGGTGCCATTTTGAAATTTTTGTTGGTGCATGCACATCTCCTAATGGTGATCCAACTTTGTGCCAAGTATGAATGAATTCTGTCAGGGCATCTTTGAGATTTTATGGTTTTAATTGAAATCCGAAAAATTTCAAATGTTGACGTAACTTGGCCTCCATCTTGAAAATGGCAGCCATTTTGAAAATTTTTTTTGGTGGAGGTACAGTTCCATAAGGTGATCCAACTTTATACCAAATATGAATTAATTCTGTCCAGGCATCTCTGAGAACTAAGCCGGACAGAAATAGGTGGAAGAAAGAAAGAAAGAAAGAAAGAAACAATAATAATAACAAAGAAACGGACCAAAAACAATATGTCGTCCCGACTACGTCTGGGGCGACATAACGAGTGATAATGTGTCAAGCAAACACAGAAGTCGCCCAACCAGAACTTATTCATTTATGTTCTTTGAAAGAACAATGAGTCCTCAATTTAAGAATTTGGTCTCGTGATTCTGTCTATCAGTGATATCAGTATTTTTTATTAACCTGTACACACTCTGTGATTGCATGAGAAAATTCATTTCTATTTATATATTATGAAGTAAGGCATTTCCTCTATGGTGTGTAATTATATTACAATTTCAAATTATATTGAAATACATACATGTTTCATTGAATTTTGATCACCCATTTTTGAGAAAACTAGTACGTCAATTGTTCCAAAAACGATTGATAGGTCTTTCACGAAAGTCATAATATTATCGTAAATGATCAACAATTTAAGCTTGGTATGTACATTTATTGATACTTTTATGCGGAATAAAGTTTTTGGCTATGACCTTGGACTTTGACCTCGACTTCATTTGGAAGGTCACATCTTCCTTTTCATTTTTTTTATTGAATGTCTCTTTGATTCTTTAATGGTATTTGAGCTATAAGCAAAAAATCCGAAATCAGACATCAAAAATCGGTTTTTAGTCCATAGGTCCAAAACGGTTGGTCCAATAATTTTGGACCCGATGAAACAAATGTAAATCTTAATACAATACGCATTTTCGCCATTACATTTTATCAGCTTTCTGTCACGATTATCGAGATAATCCAATAATAAGGTCAGGGGTCAAAGTTGAATGTGACCAATGACCTTTGACCTTGGCATTTTTAAATGTAACATATATCACTTAAGTTGAATGGAAAAGGTTACAGGTTTCTATCTCTAACCGTTTTGGAGAAAAACCTACTTAAAAGATGTGACGAAACTTTCAAGGGGCATAACTCCTGAATGGTTGACCCTAGAGTTTCGGTCCAAAATTACCGAAGGTCCGTCATTACCTAACAAACATTTTTTGCCATTACACTTAATCAGCTATAAGTTCAAAGTGACCAATGGTGGTGGTCATTTGGAAAATTTGAATACCCAAATGCAAATCTTAGGATGGACATCTACCTTCCTGTGAAGTTTGGTAGTGATTGGGCTAGTAGTCTCCAAGAATTTGACCGGACAAGATGATGGCAAGAAGAAGAAGAAAAATAACGAGTGATGATATGTTTGCATGCAAACACAAGTCACCCAAACCAGATTTCATACCCAATTCCCATTTGAAAAATGCTGTGTTGTATATTTGTCACCAATGATTGTAATGATGTGTTTTGAAATATTTGTTTCTATTCCTTATGTAAGAACTAGTGTCATAAACTCATTATCTTTTCGCCTGTCAGTGTTAGTAGTTCTTTGATTCACAGGTTAACACTTATGGACTGGATTGCACCAGAAAAAAAGTTGCGTCATAATGGTTTCAATATTGATTCATTGATGAAACCAACATTCCAAGCTTAAAATGTAGATTTATTGATACTTGAACGTGAAATAAAGCTTTATGGCTGTGACCTTGACCTTTGACCTTGACTTCATTTGAAGGTCCAGACTTACTGAACATTTTGTACGTTGAATGTGTTTTAGTATCTTCAATGGTATTTGAGCTATTAGCAAAAAACACGAAATTCGGACATCAAAATCGGTTTTCGGTCCATAAACCGAAAACGATTGGTCCGATAATTTTGGACCCTATGTATCAAATGTAGATGTCAACAAGATACACATTTTCCCCGTTACATTTAATCAGTTATCTATTATGGTTTCTGAAATAATCCAATAACAAGGTCTAGGGTCAAAGTTCAAAGTGAACAATGACCTTTGACCTTGACATTTTTAAATGTAACACATATCACCTAAGATGAATTGAAAAGTTTTCAGGTTTCTATCTCTTACCGTTTTCGAGAAAAAACCTACTTAAACGATATGATGAAATTTTCAAGGGTCATAACTCCTGAACGGTCGACCATAGAGTTTCGGTCTAAATGTAACAAATGTCGGGCATGACCTAACTAACATTTTTGTCATTATAATTTATTAGCTATTTGTTACAGTTTCTCAGATAATCCAATAATAAGATTTGGGGTCAAAATTCAACGTGACCAATGATGGTGGTCATTTGGAAAATTTCAACACCCAAGTGCACATCTTTGGGTGGTGATCTATCTACCTCTGAAGATGATTATGATTGGGCAAGTGATCTCTGAGAATTTGTTTGGACAAGATGATTTTTGTGGCGGAATAATAATAATAACGAGTGATAATATGTTTGCATGCAAACACAAGTCACCCAAACCAGATTACATACCCAATTGCTTTTTGAAAAATGCTGTGTTGTATATTTATCACCGATGATTGTAATAACTTAAATATTTGTTTTTATTCCTTATGTAAGAACTAGTGTCATCAACTCATTATCTTTTCGTCTATCAGTGTCAGTAGTACTTTGATTCACAGGTTTACACTTCGTAAGTATATGTACTAGATTGCATCAGAAAGGAAGTTGCGTCATAATGGTTTCATTATTGATTCATTGATGAAACCAACATTCAAAGCTTAATATGTACATTTAATGATACTTTAATATGAAATAAAGCTTTAGGGCTGTGACCTTGACCTTTGACCTTGACCTCATTTTGAAGGTCCAGACTTCCTGAACATTTTGTACGTTGAATGTCTTTTAGTATCTTCAATGATATTAGAGCTATAAGCAAAAAACACAAAATTCGGACATCAAAATTGGTTTTCGGTCCATAAACTGAAAACGGTTGGTCCGATAATTTTGGACCCTATGTTATTAATGTAGATCTTAACAAGACACACATTTTTTCCATTACATGTTATCAGCTATCTATTACGGTTTATGAGTAATTACAAAAACAAGGTCTAGGGTCAAAGTTCAAAGGGACCAATGACCTTTGACCTTGGCATTTTTAAATGTAACACATATCACCTAAATTGAATGGAAAAGGTTTCAGGTTTCTATCGCTTACCGTTTTCGAGAAAAAAACATGCTAAAAGAGGTGACGAAACTTTAAAGGGGCGTAACTCTTGAACGGTGCATCATAGAATTTCGGTCCAAATGTAACACAGGTAAATGAAACATGACCTAATAAACATTTTTGCCATAACAATTAATCAGCTATCATTTACAGTTTTCGAGATATTCCAATCACAAGATTTGAGGTCAAAGTTCAAAGTGACCAATGACCGTGGAAATTGAAAG
>MJUU01064274.1:14331-74549 GCA_002080025.1 Modiolus philippinarum | reverse complement strand
CAAAAATATATATATATATATATATATATATATATATACACCAATCCAATGTTTGTATTTTGACCAAACTATTTCTCCGTCGAATAAAAAGTCTTGTAAAGAATGCATGCCAATGAACATGCATCTTTGTATTTCAGCAAAATAGTGATTAAAAGTAGTTTCTGAATATAAAGGTAAGAAATGTATACCCTTACCTTCATATAAACTGTTATCTTGAGTAATTGTTGAAATAAAATGCCCAGTTTCCAAATATTGCTCCACTGTTTCACAATCTGTTTTGAAAAAAATAAAAAGTAAAAGGCATTATGCTACAAGCAAACATGTACAGGGTTGCCAATCATTCCAGATGAAATACACAGTGGGACCTATTTAATCCGATACAGTATTGGACCACAAAAATATGTCGGATTACACAGGATGTACGAAATACAATGTGCTCATGTTAAGAAGATTTAGAAAGCTGTCTTTGGGACCAGAAAATTCTGTTGGATTTGACAGGATGTCGAAATACGTAGATTTCGGAAAAGACAGGTCCCGCTAAACATTGCAAGACAAATAAAAAGAATGCTTTCACATGGAAAAATGTCTGATTTTCCATTTTTGTTTTATTGAATAGTTGATTTGTTAAATGACATTATCTTGCTTATTTGGTGATAGAAAATCAACTTAATTTGAAAATGGGGGTTCTCCAAATAAGTTGGATTGCAACTCAATTCTGGAGTTGCAATGAAACTCTTATGTTTAATAGTGTGCCATTAAAGGCTAATTAGAGCTAGAAAGAGCAACAGCAACAACTACATCTACTTTTATTTTAATTACATCTTAAACATGACTTTCTCGAATCTCAAAAACACAAATTTTGAAAAGTAGAAAATAAGAGAAATCTTCATAATGACGTAGGTGTATTCACTATATGTAAATAGCTATACTGTAAATTTTATGTCGATCAGAAAAGTTGTTAAGTCGTGCTTCATGACAACACTAGAGATTTTTATGATTCTTTACGTTTTTGTCCAGTATATTTGTTAAATCGACAAATGAATATCGAAGCTTGAACGAGGAAAGGGGGAAATTCAAAATTATGGCAAATCACATCCAACACGAATTGAGACAGCAAGACGAAGAAAACTGAAAAAAAATGAACAAGAACGCCACATAACTAAAGCATTTGCAGTGTGAACCCCTAAAAAAACTGAGGTATCATCAGGTGCTCCGGAAGGGTAAGCATGATCGGCTCCGATCTAAGTACCCGTCACACTGCCAGTGAAAAGTCCGGTTTTGTCACAGTAGGACTTAGTCAGCCCGGTAATAAACTTTTGATCTTCCCAAATACATCTATTCTCTATTGTGAAATAGAAACATTTAAGGTCTGTCAATTATGGTGCCGACCGGAAAACTTTTGTAGTGACAATTGCAACAGTGACTGAACATACACATTACACATTTTTGTGACAGAAATGCGCTCTGTTGACAAAATCGCTGTACAAACTACAGGTACGGCAATACCGAATAAGTTGTGAAATGTACACGCCATATGCCGAAGATGTGGGAATACTACTAATCAAGACAGGATGTTCACTATAAGAAAGTCGGAATTATTACGCTTGTCGTAAAGGTTTGTTTTCAGACATCCAGAGTCGTCAATGTAGAGGTAGAGGTCCAGATATGATGCGGATTGATAGTCGTTCTTTTGATCCAATTCCGACGTGATTTTCTATAGGACAGGTTTTGTTTTATTGTCTGACATTGATTGTTGATCCAAAAGACATAGTACCGCTGCAGATTTGTGTTTTTATTTCGTCTACACGTTTCGCCCGTTAAGGGCGTCTTCAGGAAAGTTAATATAATGAAAAATAAGTACTATGAAGTATGCAAAATGCGGTTAAATGTGGTTAACGTTTAAAAGTCAACGTCATAATGAAAATGAATGTACAGTAGAGTTCGCTTATAACGAATTCCAGAAAACTCCCGATGTTACTTCGTTATAAGCATCGTTCGTTATAATAGAGACCATGTAGAATTACCAACTGCCGAAAAATGGTCTTCTAGATTTTTTGCGATTTCTGTTTAAAGTTTTAAAAGTAATGTTTGGAAGTGACAGGTGCACTCTACCATTGAAATATGCGATTATTTGCACAAAACAGAAGACAGATAAACGATTTGTTTGTTAAACAATCTTTCTTCGATATATCAGGTAGATTTTGAGCAACTAAAATCGCCGTTGGTGTTTAAATTCTTTTCGTTATAAGCTTGATTTCGTTATAAAAAAATTGTAATAAGTCTTCAAAAATACGTTGTTTTAATAGTGTTGGGACCGGGGATTTTATATTTTATAAGCCTGTTCGTTATATAAGAACTCTACTGTACATAGCTACATAGTTAAAAATAGATTGTAAATAAAAATTAAGAAAGTTATTTTTAGTGTTTGTATTTCATAGTTCTGTACCACTGTATCATATGCCAGTATGGTTGGTGACAATATGTTACATTCCTGTGTGTTGGGATATTCTCGATGTCTGTGTGGAGTCATCATCTTCTGGGTATGGTCTCGAGTCTTGGGAAGTTAGTAGTCAGCCATGCGAGTGGTTGTAGAGTACAATGCAGTTCTGCAGATGTGGTTCTCATGCTGAAGTCGATCTGTGCTGTTTCCCATGGTATTAAAAAATGTGGTGTCGTATCTGGAACTTGAGGTTTAATACTGCTACAGAATGTTCTTTGTGGTGAACTGTTTTCAAGACATCTAGTTGGGTAATCCTTGTGGTTCGGGCTGCTCATATGTTTAATGTTTATATTAGGCAATGTTCGGTTTTTGACTTGGTTATCATTTCTAATTTTCTGTGTGGCACGGCTTGAGAAAGTTGTATTGGTGGTTCTCTTCATTGTTTCTTCTGTTTGGTTTCTAATTTTTCTTTTCTTTGATGCCTGTGTGGAATCTTTATCTTCTTGGTATAGTCTTCAGTTTTTGAACAGGTCGGAATCTGCCATGCGCTGGTTGAAGAGTACAACGGGGTTCTGCAGAGGTGGATCCCAAAGGATGCAGGGGTTGACTGGTAAACATTGATTGGTAAACCAGATTAAGATTTATTCAATTATGAGCTGTATCTCCTTAAAAAACATGTCCAACATATGAAGATTTACTGATTATTGTCCAACTTGGCTTTGTATTTATCCAATATTCATAATTTTCATTTTAATTTATCATTTGATCATCTTTGCGTTTCGTTAAAATATAACAAATGTTGTATGGCAGGGTAAGTAAAACCCTTATATTAATAAAAAAATTACTGAAGTTACTGTTTTCTGCATATGCGCATTTCGACAACCATAAGCAAAACAATTTTGAAGTCCATTAACCGAAAACGTGTAAAAGCTGATAGAGAACAAATAACCAAAAGGATCTAAATAAAAAGGCCAAAATTCAGCTAAGGACAGAGCAATGTATGAGGGAGATACTGCTTAGTTTTAAACAAAATTTCGTAAATTTTAGATATTGCAAGTTTCAATAAAAATCAGATTACGGGTCAGAATCGAAGAACTTACTACTTGGTCGGTGAATATTCTCGGCGATTAACAGTCCAACATCAGAGGCCCAGTGGTAATAACAAAATATCGAAGTTACTGCTACTTTAAATCTGCATATGCGCATTTCGACAACTTATATCTCATCAGTGCAGGTAAAACCAAAATATTTTGAAATTCATTAACTGAAAACGTGTATTATAACATTATAAGTAATTTAATGTATACCAAAATCGTCATTATTTTATACTCGGATCGCTTCGTTTCAAGTATCCTTACTGGAAAAACCTTGAAGATGTTTTACAAAATTCGTATCTATTTAGTGTGATATATATTTTTTTGTAATTTGTTTATTTTCAAGTAAACATGCTAAATTACAATACGACAAAAACATATAAAGTATAAGATATCATTCTGACAGTATATATATATATATATATATATATATATATATATATATATATATCATTTTTTTTAAATCAACAGTATACTTTTGTACAGCTACTGCCTCCAGAAGTGACCACTTTCTATTAATTTTATTATTTTGTGCAGGGGATAATGGAATAAAAAAGATAACAGGAAACACCTACAATGGCCGAAAAACATAGCCACATGCCAGAAAGTAAATAGGAATTGCACAAGAAAAAAACCCACAATAAAAATACAAAAGACAAACATAAACAACGATAGGAACTCGGGACAGCCGGACTTGGTACCGGCACTAGCAAAAGCCAGCGGTAGGGTTAAACCGGTTTATGGGTACCCAAACCTCCCCTTTCTCTGTCCCGTTTCCCTATAGTAGAATAAACATACGAATAAAACTCATACAGGTAGACTACTAACTCCATGACCGCAATCTAGAAAGGAAAAATGGGGGAACAAAACGTAATTTTGAAAGATGGGTCAAAGAGTGCTCACCGCTAAACTGCCGGCTAGCTCAAGGAGCCTAGTCTGCTGGTAAAACACTGTCGCACTACGGAAGTACAGTGCTGAATTTTTTTTATGTTTATATAATATTCTAAATATTCAATTGCCCCCTTAACAGAATGGTGAATAAAAGGATATGGAGTAAATGCACATGAGACAAAGTCTCTACAAATACAAGGTAGAAAACAAGCAAAGGAGCAACGCTTTTATTGTTGTTCTTCACCTTGAAGTCACCATGAGGCCTTCAACAATAAGCTTTGCTCATACCTCATAGTAAGTTCAAGACGGTCCCTAGCACCAGTTTAAGCGGAATTCTTTGCTAATTGTCGAGCAACGCTACATCCATGTCTTCATTGGTCATGGGTGCTGAATTGTCAACAAACATCAATTAAACAGGCAAAGAGATCTTACAATCACTGTCATCCTTTGCCCGACAAAAGCACTAGTGTCTTTTTTCCATCATATCTACATTTATAAATAAAATATTTCAGAATAAGTAAAGTATGATTAATAGTATCATATGTCTGTGATTCATTTATCACACCAAAAATAATTTCTTTTGGGTTAAGAGGATTCATAATTCCACAGCAATTCAAAGAATTTCTTATACCAATCCAAATTTGCATTAATAAATATTCCCAAAAATATATATTAGTTTTTCCTTAGTTTCTGAACAGAAGGTACAAAGCTCTGCTTCCTTTAGTTTGCATTTATGCAAATAAGACTTACATGCCAAAAATTAAATGAAAGAGTTTGAAATTAAAATTTTGAAGAACAGAGTCCTTAGATATCAAAAAAGATGTGGTACATATTTGTCCCCAGTCTTCAATTTCTGTATTTAATTCATATTCCCATTTGTGTTGTGCCCCCAGAGGTGTCTCTGTCACTTGTTCCAAAAATAAATTATAAAAATATTTACATGGTTTAGAGTCACATTTCAATTTATCTAATTAAATTTTCTGTATTGTTCAACTTTTCTTTCCCATGTACAAGTCTCCTCCGGCTTGTTGGAATTGCACTTATCAATACATGAAATTCCACAAATGTCACTTTCAAATTATATTCATCTTTGAATTCCTCAAATGTATAAATTGTTTAATTTTCTGACATTAAATCATTTATGAAAAACACTTCATTTTCACAAAAATATGTTTTATTACCACTTTCCCATCAATTTTTATATTAGGATTAAGCCGTATAGATTGGCTCAAAACCTCGTTTGGATTATCCATTACATTGATATTTTTTTCTTTTAGTTTGGAAAAATTCTTTATAACATCACATCAGAAAGGATTTAGTTCTTTTGATAAAATTTCAAGTCCTTCCTTACTTAAATATAAAATCTTGTCACCACCCCATTTTTGGCTATCATTTAATAACAAAATCTTCCAAGGTGAATAGTTTTGTGGACCAAAAGATTTATTCAACCATGACATTTTCAAACTATAACAAAATGATTCCACATGAGGGAGTTTCTGACCTCCATCTCTATAATCAATGATCATAATTGTTCTCTTTACTTTATCTGGTTTTCCCTTCCACAAAAAATTATAGAAAATACCTTGAATGTCTTCATAATATTTTCTGGGGGTTAGGAAGGACAGTTAACGCTTGTACCAATATGGGTAGTGCCAAAGTTTTAATCACAGTAATCCTTCCGATATATATTAATTCTCTAAAAGACCAAACATTGAACAAAGACCTGATACTTTTTAATTTTTCTTGAAAATTTATTATATTATCTTCTTTTGCAAGCTCAAACCAAATTCCAAGTAACTTAAATTTCCCAGAAAAAGTCCATGACAAATTTTTTTTAGGCAAAATTTTGTTCATGCTTCCCTTTTTTGATCCAGTCCATATAGCTTCTGTTTTATGTACATTAATCTTGAGTCCAGCATATTCCGAAAACAATTGAAACAATGATAATGATTATTCTAAAGATATTCTTCTCCATCCAAGACTAAGGAGGAATTATCAGCATATTGGCTTAATAAGAATTCAGAACCTCCAATCGTAATACCTGAAATATCTGGATCATTTTTATTGCACTAATTAATAATTCCAATACCAAAATAAACAAATAAGGAGATAAAAGGTCCCCTCGACGAACCCCTCTTTCTAGTGCAAAAGACTCTGAAATTAAACCATTGTTTATTATAGTACTAGAAATATTACAGTAACATGCTTTGATCCAATTAATAAATGAAGGACCAAATCCAAAATAATTCAAAGTTTCTTCAATGAAAGACCACTCAAAAGTGTCATAAGCCTTTTCAAAGTCTACCAGTAATAATAATACAGGAATGTGTTCTTCTTACATTTTTTCCATCAAATCAAAGTCTTATAAATTCCCCTATATATCGACCCTTTAAAAATCCCTTCTGTGTTTGACTTATAATATTACCTAAAGTAGGTTTAAGTCTATTTGCTAAGCTTGCTGTAGCAAGTTTAAAGTCAACACACAAAAGAGTAATAGGTCTCCAGTTTTTCAAATAAAATTTTGACTTGTATTCCTTCGGTAAACATGTAATTAAACCTTGCCGTTGACATATAGAAAATTGACACTGTCTAAAGCTTCATTTAAACATCGAATTAAAATTATTTTAATATCATTCCAGAAGAATGTATAGAATTCAACTGTAAATCCATCAATACCTGGCGACTTTGAATTTTTCGTATTTTTCAAAAAGTGAAGACATTCCTGCAATGTTAGATGACCCCCACAGAGGTCCATCTCTTCAGGAGTCAATTTTGTATTAAATGGATTCTCAGTCAGAAGAAATGTCTCCCTGTGAGTGTCACGCAACACTTGCTTTGAGCTAAAGTACAAATTTTGATTAAAAAAAAAGTTTTTGTTCATTTCTGATTTCAGAGGGATCCAGAATTTCTGATCCATCATCCCGAATAACTTTTGGAATATTTTTTTCTAAATGTTTTCTCTCTAAATTACAAAAATACTGTGGGCCTTTTTCCTCTTCTGCATGCCATCTTGCCTTTGCCCATAAAATTATACCGTTTGCCTTTTTTTCCCTTAATTTTTTTTTTATTTCTAATTCAATTTTATCCATCTCTTGTCTAATAATTTCTGAATTTGTTACAATGAATTCATTGTGTAAAGGTAACAATTTATTATGCAAAGCTTTTTTCTTTTTATCTTGTTCCTTTTTTTGAAAGAAGCATAAGAGATTGTAGATCCTCTTATTCCCATTTTAATCATTTCCCACAATAATTGATAACTTATATTATATTTTTTATTTTCATCCACAATATCAACCATTGGATTACACTCATATTCCCCAATTACATTTTTGATATCCTCCTTCACCTTTTCAACAAATTATATATCTCTTAACAAACTGTAATTAAACTTCCATACACCTTTCCCCTTAGTCTGGTTTATAATTTTCAAAACATTTGACACTGGTGAGTGATCTGACCTAGTGTGATAATTTTAAAAACATCAATTCTTGAAGTCAGAAGTGACGTAATACAGACAGACAAATACTGAGCTAAGAATTTTTCATCCGACTCTATTTAACAGCATGTATTCTTTTCAATACATCGGCAAACGAATACCGAATAAACAAATGATTATAATATTTAACGAATAAACAAATAATATTTTACAAGCTTCCCACTAAATATTGATCAACCTTTTCCTACCATAATTCATTTTAAGCCAAATATATCTTGAATGTAATTTAACAAATGCTATAAAATGATATTGATCATATATTTCATAATATAAGCTAAGTCTAAGCACAACAGACTATTTTGTCACTTTTCTAACAATAGGTATTTGATGAAGCTCTGATGGTAAAGAGTGTTTTGTTTGTAATATAGTCTAAATGATTATGAGTTCAAGTATGTTAAAACATTGGCATGTTGCCGTACATTACCTTCTTTCCACCCAAGAGATTGGTTCCCATAAGGCAAACTGTAGACGACAACAACTTGAACTGCAAAAAAAAAAATCAAAACCATCCAATTATCATTATATAACATACATGAAACAAAAAACAACAAAAATGTGTCATGCCTCCATTGAAAGTTTGGAGCACTAATGCAACGAGATAAGGTTTACAAAAACCAGTAATTCGGCAACAAAATTGAAGCATTTAGTAAGATTCTTGAATGCACAAACTTCTCTAATTTATAAATAAAAAAAAAACTCAACGAGAAACATAATTCTCAATATTCTTCATTGTATTTTAAGTTTTATTACTTGTGATAAGATTGTATACAAACGCTGTTACTTTCACCACAAGAAAACAATACGCGATATGGGTTTGCACATATTTGTCCTCATTCTGTAAACTCAAATTATTAATTTAAATAAAAAATGACAGGAAACACAAACAATGGCCGAAAAATACAACTAAAAACACAATTTTGTTAAGACAGTGTAAGATATTCAGTCGTATTTAAGATAATTACTTTCGAGGACGATCAAGACCTCTTCAGTTAATCAAGATCCAACAAGATAACTGCTTTCTAGGGCGATCAAGATGTGTTAAGATTGACCAGATAAAAAAAGATAAAATCGAAATCTTTGTTGATCTTAACAAACTTAACTTGTCTTGATCGTTCCTGAACGCAATAAACAGGTTGGTCTTATTTGACCTTAAACTATCTTAACACGTCTTAATCGTCCTTGAAATCATTTATCTTGAAAACCAACTTAAAATTTTACTCTGTCTTAACAAAACTGTGTTAAGCTTGTCAAGATCGTGATAAGATCAAAATGGCCATACAAGATCATAACATAGCTACTAGTGTTATGATCATAATTTTGTTGCAAAATATATAGAAAATGAATTTGTTTACTGAACCACCACTAGACCACAGAAAAAACAGCTTCATTAAAAAACCGGGATAATATTTTAGTTTTGCTCCGAATAGTATTGAGTAAAAAGACTCGACATGAGCAAAATCCTTATATGACAGAAAAATTTGATCACTGGCTACAATCAACAATTGAAAAACTAAAGACATATGTAAACAACAAAAGGCACTCGAGATAAACGGACTTGGTACCGGCACAAGCAAAAACTATCGATAGTTGTTTAACCGGATTTGAGTACCAAATCCCTCATTTTTCTCTTTCCAGTATCTTTATAGCATAAAAATGTAAACCCAGTACAGGACAATTTTATTTACAAGATCATGGCAATAACAGAACATAATTCTATGTAAATAATGTGCCAGACTGCTACAATGCAAATCAATTGTACATTTTTTATAACGATTTAAAACGAAAGTTCAGTTTCATTTCCGGGATCCGATTCAGTATTTCTACACTCAATTTGCTGAAGTCCAAGGACATCAATGACAACGCAGGTTTGTTGACATTCTGAAAAATATTTGATAGTTCAATGGTTTTTAATATGAAACAAACGTGTCAACAATCAGTTTTCGATACAAAATGCTACGGAGATCAGAAAAATATATCTTTTCAGGTAACCACCACTCACTGAATTGAACTTGAGTCATTTTGCGTGAATGACGGACATCACAATGTTTATCCATGTCGTCATACAGGAAAAACGCAGTCACAAGTCAAATTTACTGGATGTTTGTGGCTGTTTCCCAAAGCAGAAATACATGAAAAATAAACTTAAGAATGAAGGAAAAGTAAACATAAAAATTGCCCTTTTCCCATTTTGCTGCCATTAAGTCGATGGTACAAATGTTTATAGTTTTATATAACTATTTAATAAAGCGTCATAGAATGTTACATGTATTTTTCGCATTGGTCCTGTATTACGTCCTCAGACAGTCGTATTGGGCCTAGGACAGCAATATTGGGCCTCGGCGTTGCCTCGGCCCAATACGGCTCTCCTCGGCCAAATACGACTGTCCTAGGACAAAATACAGTACTAATATGAAAAATCCCATTCTATTACTCTATAATGTTTGATATTGGTAAAATATTTAATTTGATAACGTCAACGTCCTTTCTGTACAATGTGTCTTTATGTAATATTTGTATGTAAAAAATGCCAGATTTGTAAACATGTCATATGATTGTAATAGTATTTAAAACATTTTCAGTAGGCTTAACTTGCAAACCCACTAAAACCCATCTAGCGTGTGAAAAATTTATAATTCACATATCTACAGTGCAAATTTCAGTACAATTGGACCTAGGGAATTTTTTGGATTACTTTTAAAATTGTAAATTTTTGTACTTTTTGCGTGTGGTCTTTCGATTTTGACTCGAGCTATGTTCTTTTGGTCACAAATTCTAAGTTTACCCCCTTGGAATGTGCTACCATCTGGCGTTAATTGATATATCTACATACTAAAGGAGCATCGTCATGGAGAAAAGTGGAATTAGAAATGATGAAATGAATATCACCCTTTTGTCATAAAAAGTTATTTTAGTTTTTATTTGACCATATTTTATTATTATAGTAAGATCTAAAAAAGGGGGAAATGTAAGAAAACACTATTAACGTGTACTTTAATACGTTTCAATGATTTCAATAGGATCAAAAGCTTGGGCGTATCAATAGTAATAATATTGCCAAGGTACCTACAGTTAACATTGAAAACTTAAATATTTAAATTGATCACTATCTATAATGGTTCATTTATGTAGTTTCTTCATGAAGCCCCATTCGAAACAAACAAAAACATGATACTTGCATTAAAGGATGCATGATTGCTATGCACGATTAGTATACAATGGAATTCAAAATAACTGTTTGTTAACAATGTTGCAAACGAACAAAAATGTTTAGTAGGGCTTGTAGAAATCAATTAAACAATGAGGCACACATCGAATACTATTTATCGACAGAAGATGCTGATTTGCTGTATTAAGGAAGTTGGGGAGTCTAAAACGGAGCACCTTTTTGTGCATCTAAGCAAAAATTCAATACTTCACTAATAATACACTAAATTATCTTGTATGTCTTTAATACGATAATTTAAATGAAAATGAACAATAAGTATCAAGTTTGTTCGAATAATACTATAAATCTGCCAACAATTCAAAAAGTTTTATTAAAGGGAGATGATTCTTTATTGAAATAACATGGAATAGGTCAAATTTTCTAAGTTACATTTATTATAATTTATCCCAAAATATGAGTTTTTTGTATTGGGGTCCCAAATTACTTTAATTAAGTTATCTCCCCTTTCTTGAAAAACTAACAAATTCTTCATGTTTCATGTAATAATTTTTTTTAAAGGTCTATGACATATCTTTTTTTTTTAATTTTAAAGTTTTAGATCGTACCAATAAATATAAGTCTGGAAAAAATTGTATATCTGCTTATTGAAAAATATGCCCTTAAATTGTGGTAAAGGGCTATTTCCTATATAATTCTTTTGTAAATATAGTGGGAAAACACAAAATTTGACCAATCTTTAGAACTCTGTATCTTTTTGAAGTATCCGTGGCCCTCATCCTCCCTCCGCCCCCACAAATTTTTTGCATATTTTTAAAGCATATTGCTCAAAGTTTCATTGTACAAATTTAAAAAAAATTCTTATGTCGGAAACCAAGACCCCCAACTACCTTAAAACAGAACTGTGAGTGAACATATCACATAAATGTATAGAGACAAAGATTTAATTCCAACACCTAAATGAGAGGACAAGTGTCCATTTATTCTGACGTTTTCTTACAATGTTCTTACTGAACCTTACATTCTTCAGTTCTTAATAGGATGACGTAAACTAATTTAAGAGTCTGATATTAGATTTATTGTAAGAAAAATAAGTTGTAGTAACTTAGTCTTACATCTTGGTTGTGTTTTTACATATACATTGCCTGTAAGCAAAGACTGTTTAATGTAAAATGTAGCAGTGAAATGATAAGTTGATTCACTCCTGACATAGAAAACACATTTGTCTGACGATGTCCCATTGCCCTCTGTATATTCCGCTGCAAAGCAGTACATATCTCCACTACAACTTCTTGTACAAGTGGTCGAGTCCGCGCTTGATTCACGTACAACCAAATCCGGTATCGACTCTTTCAACGTCAGGGTTCTATTCCCAAAAACACTCCACAAAACTGAAATTAATCAATTAATCATTCTTTGCATATTCCAGATATATTTTTGTAGACTATAACAAATTGCATGACGGCTCATTAAGAAATCATATAATGCGAACAGCTAGAATTCGATAATATAATTCATGTATCACAGCAAACATTTTAATTACCTGAATATTGGGTACTTTTTGGACACGTAAACGTTTTATATTATTGGTTAAACATTTTAAATAAATAAGGGATATGTCTTTTTAGTGATATACACACTTTGAATGGATAGTCTAATTTGTGTTTTATACCATTCTATTTTTAGAGGATTATTGCAGTTGACGATTCTCCGTTTTTTGTTTTTTGTTTTTTGTTTCACCTGCTTTGTCTTTTTGCCTTTTGGATTCCGGCTTTTGACATTTATTGTTCATTTACTGTCCATCTATTGTTTTAAACATGTAATTAATAATGTAAGAACAGACATTATTTAAATATCAATGCCCCGGCTTCAATTTCTTTATATTGTTGTTTATAGGCAATATGTACATATTTCCCTCTGATCTTACTGATTGATATTGTCAGTATCTCCGTACTGACCTGATACATATGGAATATAGGACATTTTGTTTTTGATACGGACTTTATCATGGCCAGTATCAAGCAAGCCCGTTAGCTCGATGCGTTACGCCGTGATAAAGTCCGTATCAAAACAAACTGTCCTATATTTCTGCGTTACGCCGTGATAAATTCCGTATCAAAACAAACTGTCCTATATTTCTTTTATCGGTAATTCACAAAATAACAAACAGAACTCTAAAAGAAATTGTAATAAGCTGAGATTTCTATTTAAGCACAGTTAATCTATTGTTTATTGCAATAATTGAAATGTATTCTTCATTCAACGTCTTACGCGTATGAACACGACAAAGAGTACAGAACATGACGTCAGCTTAGCAACCCGCACGTGGCGCCTTCACAGTGGCCCGATATTTTCATGATAGTGTCCAGTTCGGTGATACTGAGAATATCAGTCTCTGTATATCAAAAGAAATTCATACAAATAACCGATAAAAGAAAATATCAGGCAATATGACGTCATGATTTTTATGACGTTGCAAATAAAAACAATAATGGTAGTTTTGGAGGTCTCGACCGAAAATATCACTAGTATCACAGCTCGTCCTATCGGACTCGTCGCGATAGGGTGATATTTTCTGTCTCGACCTTCAACAACTACCATTATTCTATATGCATCACGACAAAAATAGGAGCAAGAAAGAGCAAGGAAAACCAGAACATGTAAAATACATAAATCGAAGTTCAGATGCATAGCAAAAACGAGAAAAGATATAAAATTCACGGTGGATTTTCTCATAAATATCGCGCGTGATGACACCTATTGTGGATAGTTTTATGTTGATATATTAAAAACTTGTTAATGCATGTATGGAGTGGTGTCACAAACATCATCCCATCGATTTCTTTGTCCTGTAAATAAACTTACCCTCAGTAGTGGATTCGCATGCATACAGATGTTTTTCAGTACAGTCTTTAAGGAAAAGAACCTCAGATGCTGCTGAACCAATTAAAGACGTGTTCAGTGCTATACACCCAACATCTGTTTTTGTAACTGTTGTGACATTACTGAGAAATTTTAAGTACCAGGAAGGATTAAATTTACATCTTGATGTTGAGTACATCATGTTGTTGGTTGGAAAAATCTTGATTGATGTCCATAGTAAAACATCTATGATACTTATAATAAAAATACAAATAACGAATACAAAGTACTGTAACTGCATTTTTGTTCGCGGGTAGGTATCTTAACGGATTTTTGTCCGAAAACAAGTTCGTTCAATCATCATTAGATATTTTGTAATTTTTTGTATTACAATTACTCATTTTTATACGTATTCGCAGATATATATTTTCTTTGAAAAGTTCATCAAAATAAGTACAATTACATTTATTTGTTGTTACATTCTCTGTTTGAATGTTCTCAACGTTTATAAATTAATATGTGACACATGCAAGTTGTTCATATACAAAGGCACTTCCAATTTTGTAATTGGTGCATAATGAAAAAAAAAGGTTCATCTGAAATAGTTAGATACTAAATGTATCAAAGGGGAGAACAGGAAACATCTACAATTGCTGAACATTACAGTCACATGCCACAATCTGCCAAAGAACTACACAGGAAAAACACAAACAAGAAAAAGGACAAACGTTAACAACGATACATGTAGGACTCGGGACAGCGGGACTTCGTATCGGAACTAGCAAAAGCCAGCGGTAGGGTTAAACAAGTTGATGGGTACCCAAACCTTCGCAAAAATTTACAGAGAATTTATTTTTGTGCAGATGGTCTTTCGACAAAAGTGAATCTCAGTACTTATATCACTTGCATCTTTTTGTGTGAAAGGCGCTAAAGGGAAGGAAAAGGACAGATAAAGCGGTGGTTTGGGTACCAATAGACCGATTTAATCCTACGGCTGGCTTTTGCTAGTGTAGGTACCAAGTCCGGTTGTCCTGAGTTCCTATCGTTGTTTACGTTTGTCTTTTGTCTTATTCATGTGTTTCCTGTGTTGTTCCTTAGCAGATTGTGGCATGTAATTTAAAGTTTTAGTCATTGTAGGTATTTCCTGAACATTATCCATTTAATAAAATCTAAAATGAAATATAATTGGTTATTAATTATTACTCTTTCTTCACACGCAATATAAAATCTTGTCATCTGCATGTGCTTTGCCAACTGCACTTAAACACAATTCTTGTATTGTTATTAGCGATTGACAAATGATTACATTGTAAAAAATAGGATCATACGCAAATAATACCAATTTAATAAAAAAATATTGCATTTAAATGAAAAAAAAAATATACCATTTGAATTAAAAATATTGCATTTGAATAATAATTATATCATTTGAATAAAAAATATTGCATTTGAATGAAAAAATATACCATTTGAATTTAAAAAATTGCATTTAAATGAAAAAAATTGCCATTTGAATTAAAAATATTGCTTTTGAATGAAAAAAATATACCAATTAAATAAAAAATATTGCATTTGAATGAAAAAAAAATATATCATTTAAATAAATAATATTGCATTCAAATGAAAAATATTAAATTTTTGCAACCAATACCATGCCATACTCATCCCATATCTTAGACAAACAAGTAAACCCAATCACACGATATACGTTGTCATATATATGAAAACAGTTAAATAGTGAAATGACACCTTTTCAATGTATTATGCAGATGCGACATGTTGACCTTATCACTTGATCCCATCTGAAATTTTCTATCATTTCATCACAATTTGATACCCTTATCATATAATAAGAAGCATAAAAAAGTATCTATTTCATCGGCTCATTCATATCCCATCATATAACTGAAGTGACACCCCCACCCCCGAGCCCGGAACTTACACTTGATACAGTTCGTAAACAAAAAATCTAATTCCTGTCAAACGTCGGTACTTTAGATTTGAGTGAAAGACACATTTTAATGTTGTTGGTAGCAACTGTATGATGACATGCAAATTTTGAATGAATCGAGTGATAACCCATATCTCAAACGTACGCGTGTGGTTTCAGTGTTGACTTGAATCATTATTCTAAAACGATTACATGGCTGTTCTTCTTAGTTAGGAGCACCTGATGTCACTCTTTTTTTGGGAGTTCACACTGTAAGTGCTTTAGTTTTTTGTCTTGAATTTGTAGTGTTTGGTGTTTTGTGGGCATGTAGTGTCTTTGCTCTTCGGTCTTCCGGTGTGTTTGCTGTTGCCTTGTCTATGGACTACGATTGATATAATTTTGTAGTTTGTACCTTCAGTATTCTACTGCCGTTGTTTTGGAAGGATTCGTAGTGTACCGATTTGGAAAAGACATACACGTTAATTGTCCAAATAGTCATAGAAAAGTAAATGCAGGTTCGGAATTTGTTACATCGTTTTGATGTATGTTAATGCCACGCGTCGAGTACAGTTTGTAAATATTCAATGACTTACTTGTATTTCTTTTTAAGTAATAACTTAAATGTGTTCAGTTTTTTTGATGAAACAATATCAAATAGAGTCTGCTTTAAATTGTCTGTATTTAATGCATGAGATCTAGTACGGCATCTTGAGTAAGCTGTTTCCCAAGTTACAGATTCGTTTACTACAACGAATGTCTTGTTAAACTTTATATGACCATGGCCCCCTGAAAATAGAGAAATCAAATGTTTGTCATGCAGACATTATATAATAATTATATGATTTTATGATTTCCAAGGGCTGCATTTTACTTTAATTTTTCCTGAAATGCATTTTATGTTCATATTTTAGTTTTTTAAGATGTACAATAAAATATTGGTGTTGCATTATTGTTAGTATAAAATGTGAAACTGAAGAGCATCTTCCAATAGAAATGTATTCCTATTTTCATGAAAATATTTTCCTATTTTCCAGTCACCTTTTTCGCTGTTGAATCCCTTGAAGTTTGTAGTGTAATATTTTTTTGCCATTTAGTCTTTTAAAATTTTGATTATCAGGCAGTAGAAGGATATGAATTGTTGTTGCTGGAATAAAGAAAATCCAACTTAAATTCTACTTCAAAAATTTTAGCTTGTCGATTAAATGATATTAGTTATTATTCTCCTCCATTTTAAACATCTTTGAGGTAATTGTCTTCCAAATGTTTAGGTCATCTGCACTGAAGAAACATAGATTGTAGAAATGGCAATATACAGAAGGTAAATGAACTGAAACTTGGGTAATAGAATATTTAAGGCAGTAGTTTTATTAAAGTAATGAATAGGCGTGTGTTGCTAAACAGTATTTTTAAAGCAAACTCAAAACAGCATTAAGAATATCAGTGAAGCATTATTACATGATCTGTTTGTGTAGCGAAGAATTTCAAAGGCAAAAGGAACATTGGAGGCAAAAAGTCTAGAAATCTTTGATGAGGTCTTTAGAGGTCCCGATTTTCTAAAAAAAAATTCTTATAGTGATTTTATGGTTTGATCTGCACTAATGAGTGCTCTGTCCTTAGGTGAAGTTTGGTTTTTCTATTTAGATCCTTTTGGTTATTTGTTCTCTATCAACTTAAACATGTTTTCGCTTAATGGACTTCCAAATGTTTTGGTTTGATCTTCACTAATGAGACATAAGTTGTCGAATTGTTCATTTGCAGAAGATAAATTAACAGCAACTTCGGTATTTTGTTATTTATACGATTGGATTCGGACCAATTTGAAACGGAAGGTATTGTTTTTCTACCATAACTGTAAGGAGATCTCTTTGTACCTAAATGAGATTTCAATAGGAGTACAATGAGGTTCTGAAATGGTACCAGATCAAAAATTGAGCGTAGTCTACACATATTTAAGTCCCATTATCTAATAATTCATTTTACAGATGCAGCTCTAATTAAGAAATAGATTATTGCAAGCGGGCTCTATTCGAATTAGAACTTATGTTTGTCTATATTTTCTACCGAGCGATAGCGAGGTATAAAATGAAGACAAATATAAGGTCTGACCATGTTCTTATTCCCATAGAGCCCAATTGCAATAATATATTTTGATTCTAATATATTTAACACGAGTTTTGAAAATTCGAAGCGGTTCTTAGAGGGCAATATTTGACACTGGAATTAAAATATATCGGAAAACTGCATGCAAACACACATAAATAGACATCTAAATTCGTATTTTATTAATACTAGTTCCTCTTAAGCTTATGAATTAATACAAATAATCTGTTATAAAAATATAAAATACAGATATTTTAAAATCGAAGCGGTTATGATTATGAGCTGGTTGTATTTCTGATTTATATAACTGCTTAGTTACGTTATATTTAAAGCCAAGAAAAAAGAAAAGAAAAGGAATAAAACTCGTATTATCAACATAACAACAAAACATTTGTTGCTAGGTTATGTCAAGTTAACTTCCAGGTCTTAAATTCAGTAACTGTAGTAAATTTCTATTTTTGTCATTATTTGATGCAGTTTTTCGGGTGATTCATTATTTAAAACTTTATTTATACAAAATCTGTAGTAACTGAACAAACCCTAGATGCTTTGTTTTGGGTCGTTTTAACCTGGATATGGGATGTTGTCTCCTTGACATTTACCCCATTTCCTTTCTTTTTCATATTGAGTGAATAAAATGTGAAACTGTTCAATGTCCTTTTGTACAAAAAATACAAGCATGTGCTAAAATATTGTTGGAATTAGAACATAGCTTTGTTTCATAAGCGAAAGAAGAGCGTCATATTAGAATAAATAGCATTGCATGGAAATGGTCACATGAACTAATAAAGAAGCGACTTGGGTGTGTCCATAACGTAAAAATCTCCCACTATGCATGCATTAACCATATTATGAGAAAAAATATGTCCAAATTTAAATTTTATAACACGTTGACTTATAAAAGTCAAGATAACAATGATCGAAAATTAAAATCACATGCCACAATCCGAAGGCATAACAAACTAATGACAAACGGAAATAACGATAAAAACTCGGAATAGCCAGACTTGGTGCCGGCACTAGCAAAAGTTTGCGGTAGGGTTAAAACGGATTATGGGTACCCAAACCTCCCGTTTCCCTATAGTATAATAAACATAGGAATAAACCCAATACAGGTAGACTACTCACTCTATCACCAATATCTTGAAAAAGAAAAGAATATGGCGAAACGTAATTTAGAAAGATTGGTCAAAAAGTGTTCGCCGCTAAACTGGTGGCTAGTTCAAGGCAACTAGTCTGCTGGTAAAATACTATCGCACTATGGAAGAAAATCAAACTCAAAACTTCCCGAAGGATTTGATAAAGAGTCGTCATATATTTCAGTAGACATCGACAGTATCAGTGAGAGTCCAGTATATGTGTAATGTCTTCAGGTCAGTGGTATCCAAAGCCAATATAACTAATTGACATAGAATATTCCGTCGATATACGCTATTACGTAAAGAGTGAAAGTAACGTCTAAATTTCACTGGATTTGTTTATGATCGGTTTCTTGCTTTTAACAACATTTCAATAAAATCTTGGATGAGAAATGTCATTTGTAATAAGCTGTTGGTGAATCACCTCATATTTAGATATCAAATGTTCATATATTCTGTAAAACTTCTCAAAAATATTTCATGATTTATGAAATCTGTAAACTTGTTTTAAAAGTTTGGATGTGAGAGTGAGGTAACGTTCTTGAAAATCGTTAATTGTAGAACAAACGCGTGCGAATCGTACTAATTGAGATATGTAAGCCTCGTAAGTTGAAACTAGAGGATGCCGCCGTCAAGAAAAGGGAAATTAGTATAAATAGTGAAATAAAAATTATCCCTTTGATCATAAATTTTAGTTTTCATTTTACCAGAGTCAATGGTGATACTTAGATCTAAAAAAGGGCAGTATTTAGAATCATTGTTTATTGTATTTAGTTTCAGCTCTTGAGGGTAAATGATGTCCATATGCTAAAATATGAAATATGTTTAAAACAAGGCTGATGTAGAACAAATTACCACTATGATCTAACTAAAAAGAGCTCAAATCAGCTTTGGACAGGGCTATGCACGAGGAGGTACTTCTTATTAGTTTAAAACAAAATGTTCTTAAATTTGAATATTACAAGATTCCGTTCAGTGTTTGGAACTTGGTTGATGTCCTTGATAATGGATTCGGTCTCCTATTTCAGTATTTTGTTAATAAGTATTTCTTTTGCCTCCTTTTTGACTACTTTCTGATTACGGCTTTCCACGCCATTTGATTTAAATGCTGCTTATAAGACGTTACTCCTTGAGACACGTATACAGCATTACGAAATTTACTTTTGAAAGTATTGAGCTGATTCCACTGCTGGAGGACATCTTCACCGAGGATATTTACCAGCCCAAAAGTCAGACTTGCATTTTCCGACATGAATAACATACCTTGCCTTTTAAAGAAATTTACTGGTTTTTTTTTAAAATTCCCTGAAAATACTGACGCTTCATTCCGTGCATGGCACGCAATGGATCTCCTTTGCACTGTGTTTGGCCTCCTAGTTTGATATTTTTGGCAATGAGTACTTCTGTTTTTCACTACTTTTGGAGTATAGTTTTGCCCTATTATTTCAATGCAATGCTGCTGATGATAGGTAACTCCTTGAAACACGTGTACAGCATAACGAAATTTATATTTTATTATCACTCGGGTATTCTGTATTTCCAAATTAAATCGGTTCTCGGGTCAGCACTGAAGTATTTGCTAATGGGTTGGAAAATACCTTAAGGACTAATAGTCCTCCCTGATGCATAATATCAACCATGTACTTTAAATTCTACAAATATTACATAAAATCGACATGTCTTGAATTCCATTTCCAGTTTTCGGCTTCAAACTTCATGCATCAATCAATGTTGAATTTTATACAAGTAAGTGAGAACCGAACCGTCAATCAAAAGAACGAACAATCCATGGACAATGGCAACATCGGACACACTAAGAAACGAGGACACCACTTAAGTACGGGACAAAAAATAAAAATGAAGACACACATACAGATGAACAACACGGACCCAATAAAAACCATGAGTGAGATCAGGTGTACCGGTAGAGTAAACATCTCCTGCTTCTTATAAGACACCCGCCGTATTGAACATGTCAAATCCGGTATGCTCTTTATTTTTCTTAGATATGGTGTGCTTGTACATGAGATGATATCTCATGTGTACACTTTGTTTAATTTATATTATCTAAATTTATGTAAATTCTAAAACCGAAGGATTAATTTCCACCATCGTAGTTTTGTCTTAGCTATATTTGATATTACTGATTATTCGGTTTTCGTTTGGTTTTATGCATTTTAACATTTTTTGAAATTATGGATTTCCTTTGTTTGGGTTCTAGTGCTGCTGATGAGGAATAAATTTCCGAAATGGCCATACAGCTCATTAAAATTATTGCAGTTTGAGTTAACATATGTGTTATGGTCTCATGTTCATTTACTCCATATCCTTTCGTAAAATAGTAAAGTCAAATCCGATAGAAGAAAAACAAACTTTAGTTGCAGAGGGAAAGATCTGTTGTCATCTGGGAAACAGATATCCCATAGCGATCCACAAGATCGTGATGTCGATCGTAAAACTTCTGTAGTGATGACTTTGAGTTTTTGGTAACGTGCTCTTGCTTAAGTAGTCTATTTGTAAGCAACTGAGTTCTATCAAGGAAGTCACTGTAATGACCACAAGTCCTTGAGTAGCGAATGAATTGACGATAGGATCAAAGATCAATGCACGTGATAAATAGAAAAGACAATTCACGTTATTTATGACTAATTTAGAGTTTGCTGAAGATACTTCTTGCTTGGTTCCTACTCAAACATTCAATAATCTTGAAGTCATGGTATGAACAACAGACAGAGGATTATATTCCACTCACAGAAACCAAATTAAGCATGATGATGGGACAAGATAAAAGTTAAAAGAAATAATATATCTATATAACATATTTTTAGGTCAGAACTTTTTTGAAGAAAATGCGCGGATATTACAATGGTCCCGTCAGTCCGTTCGACCGTCTGTCAGTCTGCCCTTTAGATGAAACGTCTCAATGAAACTTTTTGCTGCTCATTTTTGGATTTATTGCTTTAATTTTGTTATATAGATTTGCTGCAGTTATGTTGCAGATTCACAATTAGCTTTCGGATATTTGATATTGGTCTTTGAGAAAGCAAGAGGCCCCGAGATGTCGATTTTGACACATTTAAGCTTGTCAGTGGAACTCCTTCTACATTTTTCGATTTACGGATTTCATTGCTTTATAGAATTCTTGTATAAAGTCTGTCGATGCGCAATAACCTTTCGGCACTTTGATATTCGTGTGGAATAAAAAAAACAAGAAACCCTAAAGGTGTCAAATTTCATGTCTTCCATGTGACTCAGGATTTCATTTTCATTAGAATTGTTGCATGTATTTTGCAGATGTACAATAAGACTTTGGAATTGTGATTCTGGTACCAGTTTTTGGAAAATTGCATGAAAATGTCAAAGACCAATAAAGTTTGAAATATTGGTATACAATTATATATTTTAGCCGAATATTTGGTAACAGACATTTTGAACACCAAAAAGTAAAAAAAAATCTGGTTTCAATATTGGTTAATTTTCTGAAAGTATCAAAGACCAACTATTTTTGAAATTATACCTGTCAACAATACTTTTTTTATATATATTTTGGCTACATCAGTCATTTTGAATTAAAGGATTTCAAAAAGATTTGATTACAATTTTGGTTTTGCTGAAACTCTCAAAGACTCTCATATTTCTTGGAATTCTAATGAGAAACAATATTTTTTTGAATATATTGAATTGAAATCAGTCATTTTCAATAAAAGAACTTCGAAAAAAATATATACCAATATTAGTAAATTTCCTGAAACTTTCAAAGACATGGTATTCTTAAAAAATATACCTAGATACCATACGTTGGACATATTTTATTGAAATCAGACTTTTTAAAATAAGAAAATGTCCCAAAGACTTTATTATAATTTTGGTAAATTTCCTGATACTCTGTAAGAAAAGATATTTTTAGAATTCTACCTAGCAAAAAAAAATAAATAAATAACAAAACAAAAAACAGTTTGAATCGTTTATGTGAAACACAATTATTTTTAAATATTAAATCATTTTCGACAATTGGCTTTCAAAAATCTTTGACTTTTAAAAAGGCTTAAGTTGCAAAGTGCAGGGACAGCTGTCGTTTCTGACAGCCATATATAGTTTTTCATATATTTAGAAAAAATATGTTGAAAATTACTTGATTATAAAAATGCTTTCTAAAGCATTATCCTATTTGTGTTTAACAAACAAGGATGAGTGATTACAGTGCTATAATAATTAAACAAAAATTATAACGACAAATTTACATTTTTAATTGTAATATTTGATTTTTTTTCTATTTGAATACTGAACTACATATATACAATATATGTTAGAACATTGCTCGAAATCGAGACCTTACTAACAGTTTAAATATCACTGAGTCGAGATATTTGAATATAATGTACATTTAATAACTCTATATATGAACTTGAAATATATTTTATGAACACCCACTTTCTTACTTCACTATTTAAGACATCTGTGCTATGTACCAGCACTCAAGAGATACAAACCTTTACCACTTAACATGCTTTGCAAAATTTTTAAGCCCAAGATCAATAACATTTTAACCGATGCCACCTGATTTGTATTTATGACTCGTTGACGTTTGCTCTTGACAACTTTGTTTTGCATTTATGTTATTATTCCATTTGATGGAATTTTAATTCTGAATTTAAAGTTTCAGATTAAATTTAGAAAAAAAGCAATTGTAAAGTTTGGTCAATGCTATCTGTTATTTGACAAAGAGACAACTTATAAAGTAAGTGAGAACCGAACCGTCAATCCAAAAGCGAACAATAAACTTCACCAAGATCATTTCGACAAGATAAATAAAACTGACAACAAAAGTCCGAATCAATTACAGGGAAAGACCAGTAAGGAAAATCCGTATAATACATGACAGAATCAAGAAAAAACACAACCCAACACAGAACATTTTTGGCAAGCTGTCATAAAAGTGTTTACAAAATACTCGAACAAAACAGAAATTAAATACAATCAATCATATCATCAACATACACATTAAAATGTTTTATTGAGACACGCTTAATTCCAGTATTTGAAGCCCTAAACATGGTATCTGAGACTTTAATAATACCCCTATTTCTTCAGAATAAAAGAGGAAGCAACTTTATTTTTACACTTTTCTCAGTATTAAATTTATCTGTTAAAACGGGGAAACTCGTACTCAAACAGAACAAACTATCGTGTAATATAAAGCTTTTGCAAAACTACTTTACCTACTGTGGTGAGAAAGCAACAATTGAAAAAGGTAAAGATGTAAAATTCAACGTCCTCTTGCCTTGGTTATCAATCTTAATGGTATTGTACCAGTCAAATACAGGATAAAGGTTATTTCGATGGGAAAACATTGCATTTATTGTAAAGTTGGTATCATAGTGTCACGGTGACCTCTACCTTATTAGCGTACATTGATTTCAATACCAGTATGCTAATTCTCATGCATGGGAGTGCTTGAATGAATTAGAAAAATAATTCTGGCACCGATTCTTTTACCAGCGAATTGGATGAAGAAAATCTTGCACTCAACTTGTTTAATAGTAAAAAGGCTTGGCTCAACAAAATTTCTTTGGATGGTGAATACGATAAAAATAATTTGCCCCCGAAAAGCAACTGGTAAGTGCCAAAATTGTTTATTTCGAAAACATTTTTTTTTCTAATTCAACATATCTAATTTCAAAGTAATTTTAGTGTTTTATTATTGCTTTGATACAAAAACCAAGTCGTCTAAATTTTTTCAGCTCATATTGAATAATGCTAAATGAAGACATAACCTTTCTTGTTACTTACCTACGATTTCTTCACATCCTTCTTCTTTTAAACATTCGTCAAAACCTGGTTGAATTTAGAAAACGAAAAAAACAGTAAATTTCAGGTAAAAAAGGGAAGAAAATAAAATTAAAAATAAAGTAAATAAAAATAAAAAAAAAATCTTGCACTGTATTTGTTTTAAATTACTTTGACATATAGTTATTAGTTGTTTATTTTGTTGCTATCTAAGTTGAATAGGAGTGAATCAGATGTGGATTCTCAAAAACTCAAAAAACTTATTAGAATATCTATCTTCAACTGAACTCAACCACTGCAACAGTGTCAAAACATTTGACTTTTCTACTCGCTATACTACTCTTCCACACGATAAAGTAAGGTCAGTACTCCGGGATTTAACACATCAGTCTTTCAGTACAAAAAAAAGGTGAGAGACGATATTTATATTTAGTCATAGGTAAAGATTGGGCCTATTTTTTTAAACATCACACTGATTCACACAAAAGTATACAGAGAAAGATGTCATTGCAATGCTGGAATTCTTGATTGATAACATATTTGTAGAATTTGGAGGACAAGTTCTCCAGCAGACAATAGGGGTACCCATGGGGACTAATTGTGCGCCACATTTAGCAGATTTGTTTCTTTATTCGTATGAAGCCAGATTCATACAAGGGCTAGTCCAGAAAAAAAAGACAATAAGCTAGCCAAATCTTTTCATTTCAGTTTCCGTTACATAGATGATGTTCTTTCATTGAACAATCCTAAATTTAAGGAAAAATCTTCATCTAATATACATAAATGAACTCGAAGAACTTAAAGAGACCGCTGATACACCGTCCTTTCCCTCTACATTGACAACTCTGGACGTCTGAAAACAAAACCTTACGATGAGTGTGATGATATCGACTTTCCAATAGTGAACGTCCCGTTTTTGAGCAGTAATATTCCCACATCTGCGGTGAACTTCCCGTTTTTGAGCAGTAATATTCCCACACCTCTGGCATATGGCGTGTACATTTCACAACTCATTCGCGATTGCTGTGCCTGTAGTTTGTACAGCGACTTTGTCAACAGAGCGAAATTACTGTCTCAAAAACTTATACATCAAGGGTATGCTCAGTTACTGTTGCAATTGTCACTACATAGGTTTAACGGTCATCGCCACGATTTAACAGACCGCTACCCCGCTACTATGTTTCTATTTCACAAATTAGAACAGATATCTTTGGGTAGATCCAGAGTTTATTACCGGACTGACTAACACCGACTGTGACAAAACCGGACTTTTCAGTGGCAGTATGACTGGTGCCAGATCATACCTACCTTTCTGGAGCACCTGATGATACCTCAACTATTATAGGGTTCACACTGTTAGTGCTTTAGTTGAGTGGCGTTCTTGTTAATTTTTTGTTTATTTGTTTTGTCTTTGTCATACTGTCTCAATTCGTGTTGGATTTGAATTGCCGCTATTTTGGATGTATGATTTTAGAATCCCCCTTTTATTCGTTCTTCTTCGGTATTCTTTTGCCGATGTACATTTTTTGTACTCTACAATAATGATGTTGTTGTTCCAGCTGACAAGACCTATAAAACATCATATGTAACGACAGAAAGACAATGTATTGACTTAATAGTAAAGGATATTGGACAATTCATTTGGTATTTTAACACTCCCGCACCCATGACCAAGAAAGACATGGATGTAGCGTTGCTCGATAATTAGCAAAGAATTCCGCTTAAACCGGTGCTAGGGGCCGTCTTGAACTTACTATGAGGTATGAGCAAAGCTCATTGTTGAAGGCCTCATGGTGACTTCAAGATGAAGAACAACAATAAAAGCGTTGTTCCTTTGCTTGTTTTTTACCATGTATTTGTAGAGACTTTGTCTCATGTGCATTTACTCCATATCCTTTTATTCACCTTCTACAATTCTAAAGGAGGACATCACAACAATAGTATATTTTTGGTATCACTGTAAATGATGACAACGACAATCACCTTCAAGCTACGCGGGTACCTAGGAGTACAAATGAACCCGTCTAAAACTTGCTAGGCCTTGGAATTAACGACAAACTATGTATGATCCTGATTATATTTTGCATTGTGGTAAAAGTTGGCTTGTAGATATTTTGATAAATTTCTGATAAATTAAGGTATTCTCAACAAATATCTACAGTAGGGTGCAGACATAACCTCTCGCCAAGTTAACTTGAACAAGTCATAAAAGCTCTTCTAAGTTAACTTAGGACCGTTTTCAAGTTAACTTAGACCAGTCATAGAGCAGTCATAAAAGCTACTCTAATTTAACTTTTGAACTGTTCTAGAGCCCTGACTGCTCTGACCAGAATCCTGACTGCTTTGACCTGTTCTTGTCGTAGAGCCCTGACTGCTCTGAATTGTTCTGGTCATAGAGCCCTGACCGCTCTAACCAGTCATAGAATCGTGACTGCACTGGCCTGTCATAGAGCCCTGACTGCTTTAATGTTACAGCAATGGAAACGTTCAACATTCCCAAATTAGCGCTCATCGTGTGCACACGTCGTGTAAAGCGTGTGCGTGTATCATGCATTGCGTCAATCGTGTAATGTGCGTTTACTACTTTCATTCAAAAGACCATATTTTATAGATATATTTGCCCGTTTTCTTTGCCTAGAAAAATTATTTATTTTCATGAAAAATTAGAACAAATAAATTATTTATTTCCAGGACAAGTAGGATTAAAATATCTATTTTTTCTCTGGGACCTGGGACTAATATAAGTACCAACTGGGACCAAGATTAAAATATTTATTTACAAAATCGCCCAATTCCAACCCCTGAAAATCAACTGTTTGTCTCCTTATTTCTGTTTTTGAAAGATAATATAGATATTTACAACTGCAACTTAACAACTTTAAAAAATATTAACATATTAACATATAGAGTATCATATGTTTTGGGCCTATATACTATTCATGAAGAAAATCTGTCTTTTCTTATATATTTTAGGTTAAATAAGAGAAAGTTGAAGTATTGCGGGCATCGATATTATATCGAATGAAGAAAATCTGCTTCTTCTAATATATTTCAGGTTAAATTACAGAAAGTTGAAGTATTGCGGGCATCGATATAATATCGAATGAAGAAAATATGCTTCTTGTTATATATTTCAGGTTAAATCACAGACAGTTGAAGTATTGTGGGCATCGATATAATATCGAATAAAGAAAATCCGCTTCTTCTTATATATTTCAGGTTAAATCACAGAAAGTTGAAGTATTGAAGGCATCGATATAATATCAAGTGAAGAATGTATACTTCTTCTTATATATTTCAGATTAAATTACAGAAAGTTGAAGTATTGCGGGCATCGATATAATATCCAATGAAGAAAATCTGCTTCTTCTTATATATTTCAGGTTAGATTTAGGAAAGTTGAAGTTTTGCGGGCATCGATATGATATTAAATGAAGAAAATCGGCTTCTTCTTATTATATTTAAGGTCAAACAATGACTTATAATCTCATTATACGTCCTTGGGTTAAATTAAAACAATTTGTAGTATTGTGGGTGCATCATTTTAACGTGAAAATGAAATATGCACCTCTTCTAATATTTGATGTTTGTGGCTGTATGCAGGATATTTTATTTACTACAGGACTGATTTTTATTCAGTTTTGTTTATTTATTTATCCAAGGATGTATAAGTCCTTGATTTATCTAATTGTTTATTTTACAAAATGACGGAAATTTACAGCATTACAATTTTCGAGTACCACATAAAAGTGACTGTTTTCTGAAAGTTCTGATATGGTTACGGCAAAAGTAATATATTGAAGAAAATTGCACTCAACGTGTGAAAAATTTGTGCGTACCATATGTGAATCGTGTGCGCGTGGTAGGGAATGTGGGACGTATCCATCGCTGTATTAGATTTTGAGTATTTACAGTTCTTGCCCAGAGTTCTTGTATTGTTTTAGAGCTATTCGACTAGTCATAGCAGTCAGGATTCTATGACAGGTTAGAGCGGTCAATCAGCGGTCAGGGCTCTATGACTGGTCAGAGCAGTCAGGATTCTATGACAGGTTAGAGCGGTCGGGGCTCTATGACTGCATGGCCAGAGCAATCAGGGCTCTATGACTGGTCAGAGCAGTCAGGATTCTATGACTGCTCCAAGTTAACTTCAAGTTAACTTAGAACTGTTCTCATGACTGCTCCCAAAGTTAACTTGGACGAGAGGTTATGTCTGCACCCTACTGTATCTTGATCTGAAGTACTGCACAGTAGTGTTGATGATCGTTCTAATCTTTGTTTAGACCATTCTATCACGTGATGAATTAGAGTCAGCCATCGGAGATTTCATATTTAATCGCAAAATAAAAATCATTCTTGGAACTAAATTAATAAAAGACTTTCTATGTTAAACATCAAAGTGGTTCAAACTATAGTATTAAGTGATTGTCACATTGCGTGAATTGTTAACTGGCAGTCGATTTGATTTATTCCATTATTCATAACTGGCTTAGATGCTATGTTTAAAAAAAATAACAAATTCTTTAGAATATTTCCGTTCACAGTATTATTCGTTCATTTAAAAATTATCAGGTTAAGGATAACGTCCATCATTTATACTAAATACAGAGAAAACAAATTCGAATTTACCATATTCCCAGCGCATCTAAATTTAAAAGGCATTCACCTCTGGTTGTGATAAGTTCGGAAATTTTGTAAACAACTCATAATAACTTTCTCAAAAACGTGTGCATCAATTAGGTAGATTCACTATACAAATGACCTTTACAGACTGATTTTAATGACTTGTTAATTTTGATGATAAGAATGATTATCAAATGCTGCATAAAGATGAACGTCACACTTTTTTTAAACATAAAATTGCAAAAGTCTAAATTATTCCATGAATGCATGTAAGTTCACAATAAGTTGCAATTTTTGCAAGTTTCTGGCAAATTCTTTTCAAGAAGCCGTAGCGAGCTTTCATAGCATTGTAACTCATTTTCTTTTCTAAACTGTTTATTTTCCGGCATTGGCTGATTTGACACAGAAGTTCTCTTCTACAAAGCAGGGAATGCTTACTCCACCAGTGCATCTGATAAATTGTAAAAATGAATACTGAAGCAAGAACCTGAATAATAAATCCAAACTACTGTGAAAGTACTATTGTTCGTGGGGATCCAATTTTCGTGGATTTCGTGGCTCAGTAAAACTACGAAATGCATTTTTTTCCATAGCGTTTGAATGCATGGGATTCGAATCCACGAATTTAGTGCTATAAATGAAAACCACAAAAATTTGTGTCCACGAATAAAAGTACTTCCACAGTATATGGCTATGTAAGGATCACACAGAGACAAAGAACGTAAACATAGAAGACGAAACAAACAAAAGATAATGCAAACGCCACAAACAATAAAGCACTACTAGTGTGAACCCTAAACAGCAGTGTCATCAGATGCTTCGAAAGGGTGACAATTTCCTGCTTCACACGTGACGCTCGTCACACAGCTAGTAAATATATATGGGGTTGAAAGATCTGTTCTGTAGCTGATTTGTTAACGTCATTCCTTACCCTTAGACAAAACCAATAAACAACCATGGTAAATATGCTACTTCTCTTACCATAAAATGGTACCAAGGTAAAAGTTGGAGAAACAAACTTTGTTTCTACTCTTCAGTATACAGACAATTACAAGGACATATCTGTAGCACAAACATATTCGACAAAGACAAAACTAAAATAAAACAGTCTGGTAATAGACGACATTGCAAACCAAAGCACTTACAGTGTGAATTTTCACTGAAAACCTGTAGTGTCATCAGGTACTCCGGAAGGGTTAACATGAATTTTCTCAACCATGGTTTTTAATTGGGCCTGTGTTGTTCATCTGTATTTGTGTCTACATTTCTACTTTTATCTGTACTTATCTTATATCTTTTTATTTGTGTTTCCGATCTTGTCATTGTTTTTGTCATGACGGTTCGATTTTAAATTCATTTTATATTAATGAAAAATATACATGTCCTGATAGATTTTATACTGGAGTACCTACACAGTGATTGTATTTGTTGGGTACTTTAGAATTGTCACCATTATTTGCAAAAATTGTAAAACGACTGAACATCGGCATTTCCATTTACAGCGTGACTTCACCTGATACCTGGGTTTACTGCTAGTACTTTTGGTTTATTCATGATCCTGTTGTATCTTTGTTTATGTTTTTTGTCTCCATTTGTATTGCATCTATATACATTTTTTTTTCTTAATCTTTTGCTTCAGTATTCGTTTCCAAACAAATTTTATAGGAAAATAAAAACAAAGCAATTTTAACAATGTGATAGTGATGCCAAATCCTGGATCGAAAACATGCTAAACAGTTATTGTAACAAAATACCATGTAAGTGGTTATTTTCGCGAGTACTTAATTTTCGCTTTAATCACAGTTATTCTGATGTTACATACTACGAAATATAATTTATATGATTGTTTATACAGTAAATCCTAAGGAACCGCGAATATTTTAGTCTTGTGAAAATAAAATCAAGAAATTTTGAAATCGACAAATTTGCTACCCGCGCCGCTGAAATAAAAACATTTATACGTACAAAATATCAACCCTGTGCTATAGATATATCTAGTACGAAAGTCATCAAAAAACACGAGTTGAGATGACTTCTTAAGATCTTTTATTTAAAAAAAAACAAAAAAAACCCCAAAAAAACAAAAAGCAAAAAACAAAAAATTACTAAAAATTAGTACAACTAATGCAAGTAAGCGTACAACACCGATAATAAAGAACTATAAATTCAATATGATATGCAATTTAAATAAAATATCATTCAATTTAAAATACACAAATAACATGAAGTATAACTCACCTCTGACTTTAAAAATCATCAAAACAGCCAGAACTGCTGCTATGTACGGATGGTTCATCATAACAAATCTTTTTCAAATTGCCAAATGCTATGTATGACAATGGTTATAAAGACAGAAGTATCAAGATTGTATGTCGTTTTTGCCATTATTTTCAATGGAATGATTACAACGTTATAAATGATCAATATAACGTGTCATGTTTTCATCAAAAATTCACTACAAGTCAATTATTGCATCTTTTCATTTGATATGACAGAATCCATCATGATGATATTTTTGTCTTTTTCAAAATTACCGGTAATATATTTTCATTTTAATTTCATGGTTCTAGTCAGACAATTCAATTTGTGCAATAGTTATTACATGTACTATGCTTGTTATATACATGACATGTATATTTCAAAACAAAAACTAAAATATACAGCAATAAAAATTAAAGTTTTCAATAAACTGTTATTTCAAGCATTGAAATCTTATTGAAGTATTCTACACAATAAAAGTGAAAGGTCTAAGGTTCTTCCAAACCTCTCATCATTTATGATCAACAAAAAATTCTAGCCCTCAATATGTCATCGTGCTTTATTGAAACTCATTTGAAATCTGCTGTAAGGATATACATGATATATCTCTGTCCATCGCTGATTTGTCTTTTCATTAAGATAGATAGACACGGTTGCGCTGCGCTATTCAATCGCGCATTAGAAAAAAATAAAGAGTCGGAAACGGGATAGGTTTGATTTTCGGGCCGCGAATTAACTCCCCTTTTCCGTAAATAATGTTAAATCCGGAAACTTTGTAAAATATCTCCGTTAAAAGCATGGTGACATATACATTTTTTAATTGTAATCAATAAATTACATCATAAACATTCTGTTCACAAAAATGCTTTTAATTCTTATGGATAAGAATTGCCTTTCCATATTCTCCAAGCGCATTCTATGTTAATTTAGGTGAAAAATGGCCCAAAAAAAAGCAAACTTTGATGTCAATTCTAGAAAAAACAACCATGGTGACCCATATATTTTATTACAGATTTTAGAGCAAGTAGGATTGATTCTCCAATTATGCCGACTTACAGCAAAATCTCATGAATGATATAATTAATATAAGAAAGATAACAGGAAACACCTACAATGGCCGTAAACCACAATCCACCAGGGAACCGCAGGAGAAAAACAATAAAATGGCAAAAGACAAACATGGACAACGATAGGAACCCGGGATAGACGGACTTCGTACCGGCACTAGCAAGAGCTAGCGATAGGGTTATACCGGTTTATGGGTACCCAAACCTCCCCTTTCTCTATCCCGTTTCCCTATAGTATAATAAAACATACAAATAAAACCCAATACAGGTAGACTACTAACTCAAAGACCAAATCTTGAGAAGGAAAGAAAAAGACAAAGCGTAATTTAGGAGTGCTCGCCGCTAAACTACCGGCTAGCTCAAGGAGCCTAGTCTGCTGGTAAAACACTGTCGCACTACGGAATAAAGATCAAACTCAAAACTTCCCGAAGGGTTTGGTAAAGAATTATCATAGATTTCAGTAGACATCGGCAGTATCAGTGAGAGGCCAGTATACCTGTAATATCTTCAGGTCATTGGATCCCAAAGCCAATTTAACGGAATCCTGAAGAATATCCTGTCAATATCCCCTATTACGTAAAGAATGTAAGTTACGTCCCAGTTTTTCTGGATTTTTGATAAATTACTGGCTATCTACCTTAAATCCTATGGTTTTTGTTGTTCTTTATCAGTTTTAAATGTATTTCTGTACAAAGATTCTGTTATGATGTCTTCCAAACTTCTGATCTGATAAGACATAATTTGTCGAAATTACAGTCTCCAGAAACGAAACGTACAGCTCCTCGATATCATATCACTATTATGGTAAATTATGTGCCGAATTTCTACTTCAGCCGAAAGCTGGCATAGTAGCAGTCATACACTAAATTAATTAAAAAACTGAAAACATAGGAAAAATGCCAAGTTGCTACATGGTTTTGTAAGCTAAGATGATAACAATTTAATCAATTACTTGTCACCGATATTGTTTACATCGTTCGGATCGATTGGCTTATTTCATTTTGAAATCGGAGTCTTTAACCCTTTTTCTGGGGCAGTTATTTTCAGTTTATAAAGACTTATTTTGAAAACCAATATTCTAATTAAAAAAAACATTGAATAGGGACGGAGCAATAAAAAATATTCTTTCACTTTGCCAGTCTAACTGATGTTTGTTGACAATCCCGCACCCATGACCAAGAAAGACATGGATGTAGCGTTGCTCGACAATAAGCAAAGAATTCCGCTTAAACCGGTGCTAGGGGCCGTCTTGAACTTACTATGAGGTATGAGCAAAGCTCATTGTTGAAGGCCTCATGGTGACTTCAAGATGAAGAACAACAATAAAAGCGTTGTTCCTTTGCTTGTTTTTACCATGTATTTGTAGAGACTTTGTCTCATGTGCATTTACTCCATATCCTTTTATTCACCATTTCCTATGGAAAAATAAAAAAATCCGAAAAAGGGAGAAATTAAATAATAATCAAATGAAACGTGCAATATTATAAACACATGCCATGCAACTGCTTAACTCAAGTTAGATTCTAATTCACAGGCCCAATAAGTCAAATAAGGAATCCGATACAAGATTTTTATTGGGTTCGTGTTGTTTATTTTTGATTCTATGTGTGTCTTTAGTTTCCTTTTCTGTGCCATGTTTTGTCTTTGTTTCTGTGTTTTTAGTCTTTGGATTGTTCGTTCTGGATAAACGGTTCTCACTTACTTTATAGAATAAAAACAATACAGGGATTATATGTTTCTTGTTCAAAATACTTTGATATACAAATCACACAAAAGTAAAACTTAACATTTGAAGTATAATTTTGTTGACAAAACCCTTTTCGAAACATCATATAAATATGCATGACGTTATATAAATGTGGCTTCAATGAAACAAAAAACCTTATAATTCATTTCATTAATATAAAAACATAGGAACAACCAAAGCATTTTACTTCTGTTAATGCAAGAAAATCTCGAATTGCAAATGAATGACTTTCTATTGCAGATGAAATCTGCATCACGATCCATCAAAATGTCACTAATGTATAAAAATTACACTAAAGATAACAATGAAGTATTTATAATATACTATTTAGTGCTAATTCTACAAAATTTTCATTCCTGTTTTGTTTTCTTTATGAAAAATGCAAAGCTTCATTGAGTTTTAAAATCAATACTACTAAATGTTAATGTAATATATATTAGATATAAAATAAATTCTACGTTATATGTATAAAAAGTTTCCAATATACGTTTTAGTGCCTGAATATGCTCTGCTATACAGGTTACCTTTTCCATCAAACAATTATTTACAGTAGCATAAACCATTTAAAGAAATCTTTTTTGTAGAATGGCAATACTACTACGGGTACATTTGAATTGTCTGTAAAAAATAGAGGGCAAATTTATTTTTTTCAATAGGAAAACCCAAAATTTACACAAATTTTGGTTGTGAAGGGCCATTAATTTTTGATTGACAATAGAACTGAAATAGAAATTTATAAGTCACAAATGAATAAAAATTGAATACAACAATAAAATTCACAATTCAAATTAAATTCTCTTCTCTGTAAATATATTTTATCAGAGACTAATGTTGGAAGGCGTGACCTATCAGAATTTCTATTTCAGTTTGCGCAGAAATTTTCAAATCATTCATACATACGGAAACCTGTAAAGCAGAGCATATTGTATCATTTACGCTTTGGCAACTGTGACTTCAATTGTTTACTTTAGTTTCCAAATTTTTCTGCTGTGTCTCTGGAGATTGCGTTTCGACCATTCGTAAACACGTGGTATATCGAAAGAGACGATGAAAATACTAATTAACACCATGATAATTGCTCCCACGATTCCTATAAATTTAGCAGACGATCTATCATCCCTTGCACAATGAAGTTTATTCAAATATGTTGCGGTCATTTTCTTATCAACCAAGAGATTTTTCTTCATATTTTGTATTGTTGCTTCTAGTTCCAAACTTGAAATATTGAGAGAGTGATCGTACATCTTAGAACAAGTACACGGTGAACTAGTGGTTCCTGTAATTCAAAAGGAAAAAAAATGTTTATTTATATTTAATACAAACTCTTCCAAATATTTTGATTTTTTGTTTGTTTTGGTCTTCCAACAGAAGAAAGATTTTTGTTAGAAATATTCATCAATAGAACAAAAAACTAGAAGTACTGTGGTCCGCTGGGCAACAAATGAATACAACCGCTTCCAAAGTGTAATACAATTCTTTAAACAGTTGTCCAGACCAATTTGAAATCGCCTCCCACTCATACAAGCCAAGAAAACAGGAAGTTGTTAAACAGCATTAGTTTATTTAAAGTAAAACATCAAAGAATCGGCAAACAGGAAGTGCATGCACAACAGACCTGTAAATTGCTTACACATTACAAATCATTATTATAAAGCTACTGCCCAAATTTCAAATCATTCCCACCTATAGAAGTCAAATAATTCTCATCTATAAAGGGATAGACAAGTATATTCGCGCCGTTTTATTTTAGCGCAAATTTCCCAGTAGTAAAGCTTCAACATATTGGCAAACAGGAAGTGGTGATACGGCAGACCTCAAAATACTTTACATGTTACAAATTATTATAATCAAGCTTCTGACCAAATATGAAATCATTCCAACATATACAAGCTGAGAAAACTGTGACCAAAATTTCTCATCCATAGTCTGTTATAGTAAAACTTCAACATATCGGCAAACAAGAAGTATCAATCGGCAGAACCAAAAATAGCTTACATGTTACAACTAATCACAATAGAGCTTTTGACCAAATGTGAAATCATTCCAACGTATATAAGCTGAGAAAACTGCTACAAAAATTTCTCATCCATAATGTGTTATAGTAAAACTTCAACATATCGGCAAACAGGAAGTAGCAACACGGCTTAACCGAAAATAGCTTACACTTTACAACTTATCATAATCAAGCTTCTGACCAAATTTATAATCATTCCAACATATACAAGCTGAGAAAACTGTGACCATAATTCCTCATCCAGAGTGAATTTTAGTTAAACTTCAACATATCGGCAAACAGGAAGTAGCAACACAACAGACCCGAAAATAGCTTACATGTTACAACTCATCATAATACAGCTTCTGATCAAATATGAAATCATTCCAAAATATACAAGCTGAGAAAACTGTGACCGAAAATGTGTGACGGACGGACGGACAGACGAACGAATGGACGGACACCGCCATCACTGTATACCCGCCGCTTTTTCAAAGCGGGGGTATAATAAATGCACTTAGTGTATTTTGTGATTAGAACTTTTGAAACCGTGTCCTACTTTCACAACTTCTTATAACTGTATTGATTTATAAGACAATGCATAAAGAAAACATTCAAAAGACTTAAACCTCGTAACTAATTCATATAATTTCTCTGTTTGTACGGGAACTATTTGATACAAAGAAATTACGTACATAAATGTAATGTTGTCCCTCCAAAAATGTTTTCCGCTTATCATCCCCTCGACCAATTTTGGGAGGAGATATTGAGTTTCGTCCATTCTAGTGCGGTCTTCCGTCCGTTCAAAGTTGAAACCATGTATCTTTTGAATATCCATTCATAGATTAAAAATGTTTTGTCAATGGATGTACCTTGAAAAGTACTACAGGTTGATATATAGAATAGGTAGATTTTACCTACATTGCATAGATGAGTACCTCGGGTTCAAGTTTTTGTAAGAATCAAGATCTCGGAAACTACAATTTGTAGAGGAATAATATTTTGCATGTAGAAAAGTCTTGTAAAGCTACCAAGCACCTGATAAAAATTAGGTCATTTCGACCAACATTTTATGCATGTGTGACTCAGATTTAAAGTTTTTGTAAGAGTCCAGATCTTTGACACTACAATTTGTAGAGGAATATTTTATCTCTAGATGCTGCCCCTACCCATTTATCCTTTTCCAGTGGCAGTAAAACCTCGTTGCCCCAGTTGTCCCTTCCACCATTATTTCTTTCTTCTTTAACTTGATATACTCTTTTTGAATTGATTAACTTGTTCTCGTTCTGATATAGATGAAATATTGCTCACTAGACGTTAAATCCTAACTAATCAATTAATTAATGTCGAATGTTATACGGATTTTCCTTACTGTTCTCTTCCTTTGATCGATTCGGACTTTTGTTTTCACTTTTATTTAACCTACGAAAGGTGAAGTCTTTGGAAGACATTTTTTTATGTTCAATGCAAAGAAGTATCAAAATACAAATAGAAATTCGAATACATTCCCTGACCTGCAAAAAAATTAATGAATAAATCGATTTCAATAGACGCTAGATACTTCTTATCAGAAAAACTACCTTGTGAAACGCTATCTTGAATATCTGCTGATATCAAACTGTTATCTTGAGTAACTGATGAAGTATAGAAATCAACATCCAAATATTGTTCAAATTCTTTGCAACCTGTGTTAGAATTACATGAAAAGTAATGGTTTGTATTATATATACATCGTTTAAGAACTCATTTCGGTTTTTGAAAACCTCTATCAATTACATGAGGAACAAAAAAAAAATCTTTCAAATTACTTTAATATGTTTCTCTTGTTTTGCCAGTTCTCTGATCTTTAACAGTGGAATTGTTTCAAGTAACTTAAAAACTGTAACTATATCCCTCGACTTTACCAATTTTACCCTACATATTAAAACGATTTGTATCCATTTAATTAAATTCTAACTTTTGGTATTTCTTCAAATGTGAATTTGCAGTATTCGAGCGAAACTTTAAATAGAAAACGAAAACCACGAAATAATTAAGAGGAGTTAGGAGAAATAAACCAATTCAATTCGGCGAAAGAATTCTTCTCCTACAGGCAATGCAAATACATCTAGGACTTGAAACATTCAATAGGTGAATGCTTTTCCACAGACTGAAACACATCATAAAAGTTTTTCAGTAACAGATTTTGAAATTGCGCTAAATTTGTGATAACAATGTATGTATGTTTAAGAGCAACAGACTTTGTACATGTGATTGCAGATATGTAAAAAAGTAAGTGAGAACCGAACCGTCAATCAAAAGAACGAACAATCCATGGACAAAGGCAACATCGGAAACACTAAGAAACAAGGACACCACTTGAGTATGGGACAAAAAAAGAAAAATGAAGACTAAGTCTTCTGATAGCATTTGAATGCTGTCTGGAATGCTTTTTGTCGCTTAAGAACAAATTTTTGCAAAAAATAAAAAAAAATAGTTTTGGTAACAACTTTGGTAGTCAAGACCGAAATTTTCAATATTTTGGAAATTGAAAAATCAATCAGCAAAAATTCCCGGTCTAGAATTTACATATTTTGATTAACAATCATACCTAGAAAAGAATGGAATATCGTAGAATACCGTTGGGAATAATTATTTTGGTTTTCGTGGTAATGCGTTACATAGTAAGTTACCAAATACATTCTAGCAACACTAATTTCATTGTTTTTCGTCATATAATGAGTGAATGGCATTTGTTTGAAATCTGTTGTCGACAAATTCCAGCTTATTAAGACGAGATAACAGTAAACACCTACAATGGTCGAAAATTACAACCACAAGCAACAACCTACAATAGAACTGCACTACAAAAACACAAATAGACTACAGACAAACATTATTAACTATAGGAACTGGTGCTAGCCAGACTTGGTACCCGTACTAGGAAAGCACTAGCGGTAGGATTTAACCGGTTTATGGGTACCCAAACCTCCCCTTTCTCTATCGCGTTTCCCTACAGTATAAAAAAAAACATACGAATAAAACCATGTTTTGTAGTTTCAATAAATGCAGACATATTTTAGAAAAATAAAAAATATATAACAAGGTTTCAAATCTTCTAATCTAGCTTATTGCGTATTATTCGAAATTAACTTAAACTACATAACAAAGTCTCATATTTGACATAGCAATTGTTTCAGTAAGGACTTTCCTTCTTTCAATTTAAGTATCCTACATTCTAAATATTGTGCAAATGTCGATATGCCTGAACGTAGGCAGTTTTTGCAAGTAAATAATTGTATGATTAACACCCCTGCTTCATAATGTATTGTATTCTTACCTTCCTCTAACCTTTGAGATATATTTCCGTCAGGGAAGTGGTGGACTACAAAAACTTGAACTGTAAAAAACAACTTTAACTTCAATAACTGCATTTTAAATAACACCGAAAGGTGCAAAAACGTTCATGACAACAATTTTTAAGAACAAGAAAAGTACATTATTAACCGAATATTAATTAAACGTAATCTTGTTCTCTGAGTGCAGAGCGTTGTAGGTCGGCAAAATATTGATCATTTAATATTCATTGTGTCTGTGCATATTCTTAGGCTGTTTTAGAAATAAAAGGTTTGCGTGCAGTTTTTATCACAGCATTTTTAAACAATTTAAGAGGATTCACTTTGCGTTAGGTGCACATTGTATATTCGGTATTAACTTATCATTTATCAATTAATGAAGAATTCAAGATTATATTGGCCTCAATGCTATATCTACAAACTGAAGAAACCACCTTATTATGAATAAGCAAACTGTAGTTGGAAGAAGTAGTTATCTAGCATACAAAAGTGCATTCGTTAGGCTAATAATTTCCAGTTACTCAAATTTACCTCTTGGTTGTGTTTTTACGTAGACATTTCCTCCAAGCAAGGAATTTCTTATATAAAATATCGCAGAGAAAAGACTGGATGTTCTCTTCTTGAAATAGAGCACACATTTGTCCAGTGATGTTCCATTTCCTTCAGTAGAGTAGGCTCCAAAACAGTATATATTTCCAACACATCTGCTCCTACATTCGTCCGGGTCTAAGGTTGATTCGTTGGGACCCAAATCTGATAGTGACTCTTTTAACTTGGTGGTTTTATTCTCAAATATATTCCACATCACTGAAAATAAATCGATAAATCATATTTGTAAATATTCAGACAATTTGGTTTTCGGTAATTTGTTGTGTCTGATTTTGACATATGCATACTGAAAAACTGTTATCAATTAATTGAACCATGTCAAATTATGATTGGGTTATTGCCTCAGATGACATGCGCAACCCCTACAACGCGCAAGAATCTAAGTTTTAAGTCAATCCACGAATGGAAATTATGTGCAAATGCAAAAAGTACAAGTTCGACTATTTTGGAAATGTTCGAAGTTGAGGTAATTGCTATCTTTGAATGAAAGTAATGAGAATTTCATAAAAGAGTTCTGAATTAGTATGACTTGATTAAAGGTTGTCAATAAATATGAAAAAAGAATAGCATGAATAGGTTCATCTGCTTGATTTTGAGATACAAACAGATTTCCAATTTCAAGGTTTTTAATAGGCTTTGTATAGAAATTTGCAAGTCTTAAAATAAGAGTAAAGGAGTAATGTTATTTTCTTGAAATTTTGTCAAGAATACCTGAAAGGTACATGCTTTAGAATATAATGTAAATTGTTTTTGTTCTTGGGCTAAATATTTTACATGTACTATTATGGAAAAAGAAAGAGAAGTCCGAATTCACGGCAACTAGATTAAAAAACACCGTTTCCCCCATTATCTGAAAGGTGCATACTCTGAACTGATAATGCAAAACGTTAGGTCGTGAATCCTATCCAAAATCGATCCTTCGCTTACTATGTCAACAGTTTAATTCCAACTACTTCTAAAAAGCTGTTGCCGAATTTAAATTCAGACAAGGGGACGCCTACCACGTAACTGTGAACCCATAAAAATACTGAGGTACACAAGGTGTATTCAGTGAGAAGAAAGGTGTCGTGTTCGAATGACGGTCTGTAATTTTGACAAATTGTCATTTCGGCTGATGTCCCTTGAAGCTCAAGATGCTTACAATCTTGCATCATTGACTTCCCTTTATATCATATCAGTTGGATGTACATATCCTTTAAAATTCGTAAAATTATTTCCAACGAAAACAAAATTTTATTACCATTCCTTTTCAAAGCATCGTAAAGAAGGATGTGACGTCACAATATCCTGACAGAAGTTGAGTACATTGTATATTATTTTTTAAAACTTTTTTTCAATATTTTGAATTTCTCAATAAACAGTATACATAAGTTTTTGTTTTTGATACTGACTTTATCACGGTAACATATACGAGTTTGCTCACAAATGGGCTACTTAACCAATGGTATGTTACCCACACGCGGTTACCCAAAACTTAAAGTTATCCTTCCAGAGGTTTTACGGTCGACATCACCATCTTGTGGACTGCTATGGGATATCTGTTTCCCAGATGACAACAGATATTTCTCTTTAATGCTTAATTGCTGTTTTCGCTACTGGATTTGAGCGTACTACCGGATTTGACTTTACTACATGTTCAACACGACAGGTGTCTTCTTAGAAGCAGGAGATGCTTACTCTTCCGGTGCACCTGATCTTTTTATTGGGTCCGTGTTGTTCATCTTTGTGTGTATGTGTCTTCGTTTTTCTTTTCTGTGCCTACTCATATTTTGTCTCTGTTTCTTTGTTGTTTCCGATGTTGCCATTGTCCTTGGATTATTCGTTTTGGATTAACGGTTCGGTTCGCACTTACTGGACGCAGAAACTTACCGTGTAATACAAGCAGTGAATATTTTGAAAAGCTAATTAGATACATATTTTCAAATATATTTTAAGCTATCCATTAGAATTTCATAGCTTCTATATAAAAATTTGATTGTTGACCTGTGGCTTGAATTGAATTACTAAAAACTAATTCCTTAACATATTTGTAACTTTGGCTTCCGACACATGACAACCGCAGTGGCATTTTATAAAAGACCCCTGAGAGATTGGATTGAGTCAGTTCGATTTTTGAATTGTAGTTATTTTTACCATTATATGACAATATACTCTATTTTAGAGTATAAATGCTAATCATTGTATAAATCACCGGTAAACATTGACATTTGCATTTAAAGATGCACAAATCATCACCTACAAAGAAAAACAAAAGGTAAGTAGAAAGTCTTTACGAGTAAATATTTCCGCGACTTCCATGAAAAAAGGAATCATGTTTTAGCTTGCGAAAATGCTATGGAATACATCGCTGTGTATCATAGGTACCCAAGGACTTACATGTATAACACTTCCAAGTCAGTCGCTGTATCATAAATAAATTGCATTCTAAGACTATTTATTGAATAAACCTAAATGTAAAAAGAGGATAATAGGAAACATTTTCAGTGACTGAAAATTAGTCACATGCCACAATTTGCCAGGTAACTACACAGAAAAAACACAAACAAGATAAAAGACAAAACGTAAACAACGATAGGGACTAACGCCGGCACTAGCAAAAGCCAGCGGTAGGGTTAAACCGGTTCATGGGTAAAGTCTGATTTTCTTAGCTTTAGAATTGAGAATAATTTATTTAGAAGTAATATAAACTCTATTAATAGTGTTATAAGCAAACACAATAAACAGGATTATTTTTCAGCTAAAAACATTAATTTGTTTTGCTTAAAAGTGGTTACATAATGACATTTTATAGCAGAATAAACTATTGTCCTCATTACACTTCATCCAATTTATATTTTGCTTGTTGGATTTATATACTATCAATAAACGATGATTGGAACTCGAGCCTTTTCTAATCCGTTGAGAAGAAACCGTTGCCAAAAATATTTTCTCGCATGGTCAATTTGAATGAGTTTTCAACTTTATGTTAGAGCGTTCAGTTTCATTAAGATGTTTCCTTTCAGAAAAGTAATTAGCAAATGCACAAAACCCGACATTGGACATCAAACATTGTTTTTAAGCCCAAAGGCTTATATCTGGTCAAATGATAGGGCTTAATGTTTACTTACCGTCGGTAACGGACTGGCATATATACCGATGTTGTTCATTACAGTCCCGAATGAATAGTACTTCAGATTTTCCTATTGACTGAATCAATGACAAGTTTAATGCTACACATCCAACATTTGTTTTTGGAACAGTTGTGACGTTACTTAGGAATTTCCAGTACGTAGACGAAACAAAATCACACTGGAATGTTGAGTACAGCCTGTTTTCAGTTGGAAAGACCATGAGAGATGTCCAAAGGAAAGCATCTGTGAAACTTGAAGGAAGCATAAAATAAAGAAATACATTGTTTGATATTGTTATTCTGGTAATCATAGAGCTAAGTTACAAATTCACAGAAGGCACTTTGCCATGCAAAATATGAAAATTTGTTTGTACATTATGACATTTATTGTCAATCCAGTATTTAAAATGCAGTTATAATTGGGAAATGAGTACAAGAAATTCACTGAACATCAAATAATGATGAGAAAGTCCTAGGTCATCAGTTGTGGTACTTGCAAACCTTTGTCTCAATGTCTGTGTAACATACACATATGTCAATCAGTAGATTTGATGGAGTTGTCCCCGTACAGCCACACCACGTCTAAAACAATATTTTTTTTTAATTCTGTTTAGATCCCCTTTCCAAAAATGATTTATTCGGTATTCAGTAACTTCGGTATTTAGTTATTTATGACGATGTAAGCATAACTTACACATCTCCCATGAAGAATCATAACATATACATCTCCCATGAAGAATCATAACATACACATCTCCCTTCAAGAATCAGGAAAATCACATAATGTATTATATTGGAAGAAACGACACCACTTCAAATGTTCTATTTGTAAGCTTCGAAATAAATAAGGTTTTGTTATTATGCAAGATATGTGTCATGCTGTTTGGATAATCGTCAGCTTTCGCGATTGCGGAAATTGCCAAAATGTTTAAAGAATTGACAACACAATCAAAATTTACTGAATTTTCATTTTTACTTCGTTTCAAGCTTGTGATTCTTGTCAGGTGAAAAATATTTCCGAATAAGAATAATCCTGAAATATGGGGAAAATCAAGTGTATGCTTAATGAAAATTTAAAGACCTTGGATACAATTGAAACACAATAACCGTAAGTCGTATTGACAAGTTAAACAAATCAACAAAGTGTTACAAACCATTGGAGAAGATACTATAGCTTTCAAGAAATAATACCCGTCAGCACTTTTTGAGTTATCGAAGATGAGTAAAACTAAATAAGCTACTCCGACTGAAATGCAATTTGGAAAAATATCGAAGCTTCTCTTACTTGAGTTTCTGCATTTGGCAATTTCGACAACTTATATCTCTTCAGCTCAGATCAAGTCAAAATATTAGGCAGACCATAAAAGAAACAATTGTTAATCACAATAGCAATTCATATCAAACACGGATTGAGACAGTATGACAAAAACAGAACAAATAAACAAAAATGAACAAACGCAACATTACTAAAGCACCAGCAATGTGAACCCTACAAAAACTGAGGTATCATTAGGTGTTCCGGAAGGGTAAGCATGATATGCTCCGCGCGCGGCACCCGTCACCGCAAGTGAAAAGTCCGGTTTTGTCACAGTCGGTGTTAGTTAGTCCGGTACCCAACTTTGGATGCACCCAAAGATGTCTTTCATTTGTGAAAACGAAACATTGTAACAGTCTGTCAAATCGTTGTGACAGGTTAAAAATTATTATTTTTATTTTTATAATTATCATTATTATTGTTACTATTGTTAATATTATTAAAATGATTTTATCCAATAGTTCGAATATTTGAACCTCAATTTATACTGTAAAAGAAAACAACACCAGTTAGTGGAGCAACGAAATTCAAAATGGCGTCCAGTTTAGGATTCTAATCAACCCACCAAACATCAAGCTATATTATAAATAATTCAGAAGGTTATTATGTTTTCTTTCCGTTTTTAAATTAAGATCAAAGGTCAAACTCTGAAAATTCTGGTTAACTCATTTCAGTCACGGTGAAAAAAGATAGAGAACAAATTTACCTTTCAAATGATGTAGAATGTAACCTAATGTTGATTAAAATCTTCAGAATTAAACTTCAGTTGTTCTACTAAGTAGAATATCAAAGAAACAAGAAAATGACGATTACAAGTCAAAGTAAAATATCCATTAGTCAGATGAAGAATACAGTAAATGCGTTGTTCCATTGCTTAGTTTAACCATATATTTGTAGAGACTTTATCTCATGTGCATTTACTCTTTCATGATTGTTAAGACGGTCTTATTTGGAAATTTACAATATCTAAATTTTTAAAATTTTGTTTAAAACTAAGGAATATCTCCGCCGTGCAAAGTACTTAATTTGGATTTCCATTACGATTTTATCAATTATTTGTTCTCTATGTGTAAAGCCTCATCAAAGAACTAGGCATTGATAACAATACACCAAGTAGAGCTACATACAGAAGAGTTTCATTTGAGAATGTTGAAATCCTTTCCAATTACAGGCCATTCATGTCCTGCTTGAATATGCATACTAAAATAATACAGACTTGCCATACCAATATTAAGTACCAAATTACAAGACTTTCTAGTTAGAAATAGCTATCTCCGTGACCGCCTTAATAATCAAGTCTTAAAAAAATCGGTCTCATACGATCATTTAAAAAAGTTCTTTAAAAGATATCAGTCCCTTGTGGAAAAATTTGAAGTTTCGGTTCGAACTCTGATTTAAGATTCTTTCTTTGTTTAATACTGGATGGATTATTTCTTTCACGACCTTTGCAATCGCAATTGCTTTTGTGTTGAACTGCTACCGCAAAATAAGAGGAGGTTTGGCTAGCCATAAATCCAGTTTAACCCACCATATCTTTTGAAATGACTGACCATTCCGGTCAATAATTTCCGGTGTTTTCCACCTGATTTGTCGTTTTGGCTCTTGACCACTCTGTTCGGTAATTGTATTTTTACCCCATCTACTGAACTGTCTATTCAACTAGTTATCATTTTGTATGTAGTCAAAGACAAACTTCAGTATAATGTAAAGCTATTTATGTCGAATTGACATAAATCACATGTGGATACTTAAAAATTCGAAGGAGTTATTCGAAAATCTTAAATCCCGTTCATTTTCTCAAATACATTCTCTGAGAAAAATTTGATTTTCCATACTGTATACCACACTCCCAAATGATAAACTAAAATCACGAATCAAAGGAATCAGTCAAAAAGCCTTTGCCGATTCAAAATATGTTGAATAAGATTATAAATCCACATTTGTTTCAAATATCTATTTAAAAGGAAAAGTATTCTACGATGAAAAACAGGTTTGCAGTATGCCTGATTTTCTAATTGATAATAAATTTGTCACTTTTGGAGGTGCTAGTTATCAACAGCATGTTGACACACTAATATGCACTAATTTTGTCCTTCTGCTCGTAGACTTATTTTCATTTTCGTACGAAACTGAATTTTTCAGGGACTCGTAAAAGATCATAAAATAAAATATGATATACCCTTTAATCACACTTACAAATGTATAGATATATTGTTGTTATTTTTTCGATCAGTAACTTATCTTTTGCCAAATGGATCTCATTAATATATCCGCCATAACTAGAGATAAAGGAATCGACAGAAACCACAAGATCTACATCTTTTTTTTTTTAAAAACTTACATCTCGAAAATGGCCATCTGAATACTAACATTTACGACAAAAGGGATGATATTTATTTCAAGGTAATGAATTTTCCTAATATTGGCAGTAATATTCCAGCTTGCCTTGCTACGGAGTGTATGTTTCATAGCTGATTCGTTACACGAGAGCTAGCACAAATTATACAGACTTTCTCATTAGGTATATCTATTTCCATGACCGCCTAATAAATCAAGGCTTAAAAAAATTCTGTTTCAGACGATAAATAAAAAAAAAGTTTTTAAATAGATACCAGTCCCTTGTGGAAAATTTGAAGTTTCGGTCCAAACTCTGACTCAAGATTCTTTCTTTACTTAGTACTTAGTAGATCGTTTTATCAACTAACTACGACCTTTCAATAACAATTACTATCGAGTTGCTACCTGATACTACCACAATGGAAAGGGAAGTTGAGCATGCCATTAAACCGGTTAAATCTACCATTTCTTTTGAAATGCCTGTAACAATTCAGAAAAATTGCAGTCGACGATTTTCCCGGTGGTTTCCTTCTGAATTGTTATTTTGTCTAATGGAATTCGGCTCATGACAACTCTGCTTAGTAATTTTATTATTACTCCCATTTTAACATCTTTATGGTTATGGTTTTCCAAATGTTTAGATTTATCTGCACTGAAGAGACATAATGTGTAGAAATGCTAATATGCAAAAAAAAATTTACAGTAAGCTCGGTATGTAGTTATTTGTTAAAACTTTGTCGAAGCCACTTGTGGTGGAGTTTTAGACTCTTAGGGCATTCAACAGCCCAGTGATAATTACTTCAGTGCTAACTCGAAAGCCGATTTTATTTGAAAATCAAAATATCTTAATTTTGTAAATTTTGTTTAAAACTAAAGAGAATCTCCCTCATGTCCTTAACTGATTTTTGGCTTTCCATTTAGATATTATTAGTTATTTGTTCTCTTTTAGCTTTAAACATCTTTGACTTTATTGTCTTCTAAATGTTTTGATTTTATCTGCACTCAAGAAACATTAGTTGTTGAATAACTAAAAAACCGAAGTTACTGAAATGACCGTATACAGAAAATAAATTTACAGTAGGTTTTATGTAGTTATTTGTTGCCACTTGGTCAATGCCACTGGTCGTTGACTGTTTGTTTATTCAGTAGTCAATAGTCAGTACTTATTTGTCGAAATAACCATATGCAGAAAAATAAATTAACAGTAATTCGGTGTGTAGTTATTAGTTAGAATAGTTTCCAAAGACAGGAGGAAACTCCCGAATTAACTAAATATTTTTTATATCAGGCTAAAATGTGTAAAAGAACTCCAAAACACAAATAAACTAGTGAATCTGTGTAAATGAACACTATATGCCCGGCTAATAATCATACATTATGTTATGGCTGCTAGGTAAAATCCTCAAAATTAAAGGGTCTTGGAGAGTTTCAGGTAATTTACCAAAATTGAAGTCAGAATTTTTGCAATCCATGTTTAGAAAATGACTACTTTTCACATTTAAGTAAGGTAGAATTTCAACAAGAGGCTCTCAAGAGCGTGTTTCGCTCAGCTGGACCATGGCTGACGTAGATGAAAGGCATTTCCAATAGGAAAAACAAAACATTAAATTCAGCAGAATACTTTTCTTTTCTTAAATTACAGTATTCTTGTTTGGTTTCCATGGCAACCTAAAGATCCAATATCTATTACAACCCATAACAGAACACCATTCAAAAAAAATTGGGCAGGGGTTCCCCTTATAATCAATAAGGGCAATGTAAAAACTATGTCCCAGATGGTGGCTATCTTTGATGAAGTACGCACCTGCCAGATACATTTTTTGGATGGGACCACCTAAGCACCATTTTGGGACCATTGTGGGACCATTGTGGCTTAGTTTGGTTCTAATTGGACTAGTATTTTCTGAGAAGAGGATGTCTTAATGTATATTCCATAGGGTCCCATGTTAAAACTATGTTCCCGCTGGCGGCCATTTTGGATGAGGTATGGACCTGCCAGATACCTTTTTAGGAAGGATCATGTAAGGGCTATTGTAACTAAGTTTGGCTATAATTGGACTGGTAGTTTCTGAGAAGATCTTTGAATGCCTTTTCCATGGGTCCAATGTTAAAATTATGTTCCGCTGGCGGCCATCTTGGATGAGGTACAGACCTGCCGGATACATTTTTTGGATGGGACTATTTAAGGACCATTGTGGCTTAGATTAGTTTTAATTGGACAAGTAGTTTGTGAGAAGAAGATCTTTGAATGTCTTTTCCATAGGGTCCAATGTTAAAACTATGTTCCCCGCTGGCGGCCATCTTGGATGAGGTACGAATCTGCCGGATACCTTTTTGGGGAAGGACCATCTAAGGACCATTGTGGCTTAGTTTAGTTTTAATTGAACTAATAGTTTCTGAGAAGAAGATCTTTGAATGTCTGGAACTCGAACCAAAACTGGAACCAAAAACTTTTGCCAATTCTATTTAAAAACTAGAAAAAGGTGATCTGCTGATCACAAAAGATACCCCCGCCCATAGGCAATCCTAGTAGTTGCAGCAATAATTCCAAAATATTAATATTTTCCTTCAAAACAAATTCAAGTTATCACCCGGAAACCATGAAATTAACAGATTTTTCCTAAATCAAAGGCAATAACTCTGGAACGCATAATCCGATCATGGTCAAAATCGGACTTGACCTGTATTTAATGAATAGAAACATAATCCAAAAATATCAAAACTTTCCTCCGATGCAAACTTATGTTATCACCCGGAAACCATAAAATTTACAGATTTTGCCTAAATCAAGGGCAATAACTCTGGAACGCAAAATCCGATCATAGTCAAAATCAAACTTGACCTGTATTTTATAGATAGTAACATAATCCCAAAATATTAAAACTTTCCTTAATGCAAACTCAAGTTATCATCCGGAAACCATAAAATTCACAGATTTTACCTAAATTAAGGGCAATAACTCTGGAACACAAAATTCGATCACGCTCAAAATCGAACTTGACCTGTATTTTATATATAGAAACATAATCCCAAAATATTAAAACTTTCCCTCCAAGCAAACTCAAGTTATCATCCGGAAACCATAAAATTTACAGATTTTGCCTAAATCAAGGGCAATAACTCTGGAACGCATAATCCAATCACGGTCAACATCGAACTTGACCTGTATTTTATAAATTAAAACATAATCCCAAAATATTAAAACTTTCCTTCAACGCAAACTCAACTTATCACCCGGAAACCATAAAATTCACAGTTTTTTCCTAAATCAAGGGTAATAACTCTGGAACACAAAATTCGATCACGCTCAAAATCGAACTTAACCTGTATCTTATATATAGAAACATAATCCCAAAATATTAAAACTTTCCCTCCAAGCAAACTCAAGTTATCATCCGGAAACCATAAAATTTACAGATTTTGCCTAAGTCAAGGGCAATAACTCTGGAACGCAAAATCTGATCATAGTCAAAATCGAACATGACCTGTATTTTATAGATAGAAAGATAATCCCAAAATAATAAAACTTTCCTTCAACGCAAACTCAAGCTATCATCCGAAAACCATAAAATTCACAGATTTTGCCTAAATCAAGGGCGATAACTCTGGAACGCATAATCCAATCACGGTCAACATCGAACTTGACCTGTATTTTATAAATAAAAACATAATCCCAAAATATTAAAACTTTCCTTCAACGCAAACTCAACTTATCACCCGGAAACCATAAAATTCACAGTTTTTTCCTAAATCAAGGGTAATACCTCTGGAACACAAAATTCGATCACGGTGAAAATCGTACTTAACCTGTATTTAATGAATAGAAACATAATCCCAAAATATTAAAACTTTCCTTCAAAGCAAACTCAAGTTATCATCCGGAAACCATAAAATTTACAGATTTTGCCTAAGTCAAGGGCAATAACTCTGGAACGCAAAATCTGATCATAGTCAAAATCGAACTCGACCTGTATTTTATAGATAGAAACATAATCCCAAAATATAAAAATTTCCTTCAACGCAAACTCAAGTTATCATCCGGAAACCATAAAATTCACAGATTTTGCCTAAATCAAGGGCAATAACTCTGGAACGCAAAATCCGATCACGATCAAAATCGAACTTGACCTGTATTTAATAAATAGAAACATAATCCCAAAATATGAAAACTTTCCTTCAATGCAAACTCAAGTTATCATCCAGAAACCATACAATTTACAGATTTTGCCTAAATCAAGGGCAATAACTCTGGAACGCAAAATCCGATCACGGTCAAAATCGAACTTGACTTGTATTTGATGAATAGAAACATAATCCCAAAATATTAAAACTTTCCTTCATCGCAAACTCAAGTAATCAACAGGAAACCATAAAATTCACAGGATTTGCCTAAATCAAAGGCAATAACTCTGGAACGCATAATCCGATCACTGTCAACATCGAACTTGACCTGTATTTTATAAATAAAAACATAATCCGAAATATTAAAACTTTCCTTCAACGGAAACTCAAGTTATCACCGGAAACCATAAAATTCACAGTTTTTCCTAAATCAAGGGCAATAACTCTGGAACGCAAAATTCGATCACGCTCAAAATCGAACTTAACCTGTATCTTATATGTAGAAATATAATCCCAAAATATTAAAACTTTCCTTCAAAGCACACTCAAGTTATCATCCGGAAGCCATAAAATTTACAGATTTTGTCTAAGTAAAGGGCAATAACTCTGGAACGCAAAATCCGATCATGGTCAAAATCGAACTTGACCTGTATTTTATTGATAGAAACATAATCCCAAACTCAAGTTATCATCCGGAAACCATAAAATTTACAGATTTTGCCTAAGTCAAGGGCAATAACTCTGGAACGCAAAATCCGATCATGGTCAAAATCGAACTTAACCTGTATCTTATATATAGAAACATAATCCCAAAATATTAAAATTTTCCTTCAAAGCAAACTCAAGTTATCATCCGGAAACGAAAGTGTGATGGACGGACGGACAGAAAGACAGACGGCGGACGGACGTACGGACGGACGGAAGGACAGACAGAAGGACGGACGGACAAGAGAAATCCTATATACCCCACCTTTTAAGGCGGGGGTATTAAAAATGGCCCTCTTAACAAAATAAAATACAAAAGGACAAAAAAGATGCTAGGAAGCATTTTTAAAATTTAAACAATTAGCATTAATATCCGAATTCAATGCCAATGAACCACATCTTAAAGTCAAAGGATCTGTTTGGCACCAACACATTAAAGCTCATGTTACAAATGTATGATCTACATATGCGCTGATGAGAGTTACTCCTTGAATTACGTGTACAGCATAACCGAAATTTACTTTTTTATGTAATTTCGGTATTTTGCTATTTCGACAACTTATATCTCATCAGTGCAGATCAAAACAAAAGATTTTGAAATCTATTAACCGAAAAACTTATAAAAGCTGTAATTTATGCTTTGCGTACGTAAATTGTGATATTACGCATCGCTAGATAAACTCAATTTGTGATTGTAAAATCTAAGATTTACGTCCACAAAGCTTAAAACATAATACAGTAACTGTTATCTCTTAATTTGAATTCATATATTAGCCTTCAAATGAAACAATTTTGTAAACGAGACCATGAAAGAGCACGCTCTATACCTAAATCTTAACACAATTAAAGCGAGCTATTCTCCTGATCATCTTGTATACTTACCCAATGAAAGGTACGTTGGCACCTCTCAACATATTCCAAGGTTGCATATAAAAGCTCTTAATTTTCAAAGTTTATTTATTGTATCGACGCAGAAAATGAAAACTCAAATAATGTGTATTATTCCTTGCGTTATTCATGTTCTCAATTAAAATTTACAAATTACCTGTATTCCTGATTTAGTAATAACTTAATTGTATACAATGTTCTCCCTTCAATATCTTCAAAAAGGCTGACTTTAGAATTGACTGTATGTAGTACATGAGAACTTGGAAGACATCCTGAGTAAGCCATTTGCCAGGTAACAGATTCATTTACTATAAAGTATGTTTTGTTATACATTGCATGGCCATGACCCCCTGAAAGAAAATTGATTAAGTTTGGTTATGCATATAATTACCCATAAAAGAACATTTTTATTGTTCACATGTTTTTTTGTTTTTTGTTTTCTTTTTTGGTCTTGTTTTGGTTTTCGTTTTGATTATGTTTTGTTTTTTGTTTTGTTTTTTGTTTTGTTTTGTTTTGTTTTTTTTTTTTTTTTTTTTTTTTTTTTTTTTTTTTTTTTTTTTGTTTTTTTTTTTTCTTTGCTTGAAAATGACGAAATTAAAGTGCGATTGCAACCATCAGTCTAAAAAAGAAAACTCCAAACACAATTGCAACACCGAAAACACAAAGATGCAAAGACATTACATTAATACGTAACGGAAACAAATAAAAAAAAAGAAACTCACATAGAGATTAACAACATGGACAAAATTCAAACCACGGGTGAAATCGGCTGCTTTGGTTGAGAAAGCATCTTCCGTCCTCTTATAAGACTCCAATTATATATATGTGTCCTTTCCTGATTATTGCAATAGTTTTGAGAAATTTAGCTCATTGTCCTCTTCAAATTTGTACTAAGTTTATTTTTGGAAGCGTGCATGCCTTGTTAAAATGATAAAACAGCAGTCGATAAGCAGGATAAGCATGTAAATCTGCTTATACGGATCTTGAAAAATAAATTATATGCGTCTAAAGTCAAGGACAAACCGAGTTAGAGTATTAGGATGTTCATCTTTTTACTTAGGAATTTGACTATTACAATTGGGTTAACATGCAAAACTGCATTTTAATTTTAATGTCGCAGATAATGATTTACATCTCGTCAGTGCAACTTGAATCTAAAGACTGGAAAACCGCTGCGAAATATACTCCCTCTCAGAAGTTTCGACGCAGTATCCATACTGCCGAGAGGAAGAATATATTTCGGCAGCGGTTTTCCAATCTTTAGATTCAAGTTGCACTGACGAGATGTAAATAATGGAAACTGGCCCTTATCTGCGACATTAAAATTGAAATTTGTCTTGAAAAAAGATGCAAATTTGATTTTACTCCAGAATTAACACAAGTTTCATGCACTTTCCCTGATATCTTCCACAACCCAAACGGAAATGTAATATTTTTTTCTGTCGAATTTTCACCAGAACAGATTAATGGCACTTAAAAGTCGAGTTTTGCATCGCCTAAATCAGTCTGTTGTCTAACCGGAACTGAGTTTACAGCTGCGTGTAATCTTTGAAAAGACGTCTCATTGCCTTCTTTAACCTTTTTCTTTTGTTGATGAATGGCTCACAGATCGATAACTGGCAACTGGTTCTGCCAAAACGTGTTGTAATTGGTCTATTTGTCGTCATGTTCGCGACAAAATTGTAAGGGTTGATTCCTTGTAGAAAAGGTGCCGAAAAAGATGTATATCATAGGTTTTAGTTTGATCTTTTCCAATAAATTTCCAGTTTGTTTGATTGGTATATAATATACAATAGAACTTTGTAAGGTAGGTGTTTTCTCTTTTTAGACATTCTGTATTGTAAATCAATGCAATTTTGATCAAACGAAAGCCTAAATTCGAGATTTTGATTTATATTAATCTATAAACAACAATTAATAAAAGATAAATTAAGTCATAATTTCATGTTTTACTTACCAACGATTTCTTCGCATCCGTCTTTCTTTAAACATTCGTAAACACCTGTTATAAATTTACAATTTCAATACTGATATTGATATTTCGATAAATGCATAAAATCAAAGCAAAATTCCTTTACATTTAGACATTCTGAGACGTGAAAGTTATGTGGCATAAACAGTGCAGTGCAGATATAACCTCTCATCATGTTAACTTGCAGCAGTCATAAAAGTAAGTTTACAAGAGGAACTTAGTCTGCTCTAGAACTGTTCTAAGTCTGCTCTAGATTCCTGACCGCTCTACACGGTCAAGGTGATAGCTAGAGCCATGACTGCTTTGTCCTGTTCTATACTGACTGTTTTGACCTATTCTAGTCATGACTGCTTTCAGCTGATCTTATACAGTACCAGGCAAATTCAACATACTAATTTGACTTCAAAAGGATCATTATGGGACCACAAAAGGATCACAAAAATAGTTATGAGCCTTGATCACAAACCTTTCGATCCGTATCATTGGGACACTGACACGTCATATCTTTCAATAATTTCATGGTGACGGCCATGGAATTGCTTGAGGGATGAAATTAACATAGGCTGAACAAATCCCTGATTAGCAGCTTTTGGGACAGTGTTTTTGCTCGAGAGTACGAATCAACTGTGAAATGTACACTCCATAGGCTGGGGAGGTAGGTATATTGCTGAACGAACACAACCTCGCGATCAATTATGGGCATGCTGTCTCACTTGGTCTTGATATAAGTTGCCGTGTTTTTGGATTTCTGATTTTGGAATTTCCCCTTTTCCGATTTTTGATTCGGTATTCGTTAGCCGATGTAGTATGACAATCTTGTGATCAAGAATTGCAACCATGTGATGTACGATCACAACCTTGTGATCAAGGATGATAATATTGCAATCAGGGATTGCACGGTCTTATGTTCATTGATTGCGTACACTCGTCTGATCAATGATCGCATGAAAAACAAACCATTTGTTGCAATCATTGACTGCAAAATGATCGGTAAAGGATAAACAATAAAAGGCTATGGAGTAAGACAAAATCTCTACAAATACACGGCAGAACCAAGCAAAGGAACAACGCTTTTATTATTGTTCTTCATCTTGAAGTCACAGCAGAATCTGCAAACTTGAATTGTCACGGTACTGTACCTATTACCTATTCTAGCTATGACTGCTCTATTAGCTAATCTATTTTACCAATGACCGCTCTGACCTGTTCTAGACATGACCCGTTCAACCTATAACCGCTCCGAGTTTTTCTAGCCCGGACTGATCTTAGCTTAGCTGTTCTATGGCCGCTACTAGTAGAGCGCATACAACTAGACCACTTTTCTGTAGTGCATTCTTCATAAAATATTTCATTCGTTTTCGGAAGGACTTTTTGATCAAGTGACGAGCTGCTATTGAAGTCATATTGTGCCGGTGCGGATGTACACTAGTGTACCATTGACCTTTGGCCTCAATCCTGGTCTTAGATGCTTTCATAGGTCTCACCCTTTAACTTTGGTCTCATCCTAACCCCAAAACTAAACTTAACCTTTTCATGCTTTTCTGTTGTAGTCTTGTTAGATAATCAGTAATATTGTCTTCGTTTAGATATACCATGACTTACAATAATCCACCCAACCTTAACCATTATCTTGACCTAGTGTTATCATTTTTTTTTATTTCCTTACCCTAACCCTTAGCTTTAACCATAACCATTATCTAAACCTAGTCATTTGGTGTATTATATATTATTCATATTGTGTTTTCTCAATCCTTATACACTCGTTTCCTGATTTTTGTTGTCTTTTGTTCGTGACTAACGCTATCCTTTCTTGTAATTCTTTTTGTATCCTTTTTTATAATTACTCTTCTTTCCGCTTTTGTGAATGCTTTTTTGAACTTAATATCTTCTTTTATCCAACCTCTAACTCTAACCTAAGTTGCTATGACAACTTTAAATTTGTTTGTTTTTGTTTTGTTTATGTTAATTTTCTGGGGTTTTTCTTCTTTTTCTTCTGTATTTTGTTTATTTTTTACTGTGTCTTCTATGTTTTTAGCGGTTTTTAGTAAACAACAAGATATACAAATATGAAAAAGAAAGGAAACGGGGTATATGTCAAGGAGACAACCTCACATATCCAGGTTAAAACGACCAAAAACAGAACATCTAGGGGTCACCGTACAGTCTCAACACAGCGAGGAACCTCACACCATAAAACAAGCCCTAAATGGCCCCAAAGGTTAAGAAAGTGAATAACCCCAATATCAAGAAACTAAAATTTTATAAGAAGACAAGGACAAGCCAATGACAACATATTCCTGACTAGGGACAGGCGCAAAATAGCGGTGGGGTTAAACTCGTTTTGTTGGATCCAAACCCTTCCCCTATGTGTGATGAATGGCTAAAAAATAAATACACTTAAAGTGAAAATGGGGTGGCTCAAGGGCAGAATTTGGCAAAAAAGAAGAACTTGCCGAAAAACAGCTAAAATCAGAATTTGTTAGCTTTAGTAAGAAAACAATAAATAAAAAAATAATTAAAAAAAATAAGCGGTGTTTTTTACAAAGATACGTCGAATGGTGGATCAATTGATTATAGCGATGAGACGTCGTTATATCCTTACATTAACAAAACCGGTAAAAACCTTATTGGACATCCACACATCATCATCGAAAACTTTCCTGATATTCAACACTACGAAGAATTGATCAAATGCCAAGTTATCCCACTCAGAGGACTGTACATTCCAGTACTAGGAGCGAAGATCAACAACACGTTATCATTTACGTTATGTAAAACCGGAATCGAATCAACAAACACCGTGTGAACATGCCGATGATCAACGAGCACTGAGGGGAACCTGGGTGACGGACAATGTGAAAAAAAAGCTAAGGAAAAAGGATATATAATTCGACAGATCTATGAAATGTGGCACTTTGCGACAGATCAATATGACCTCTTTTCAAGGACCGGTGGTCTTTTCACCGAATATATCAATACTTTCCTTAAAATGAAACAAGAAGCCAGTTGTTGGCCCGAGTGGTGTGACACCGAAGATAACAAGTTGAAGTATATTCGAAACTACGATGCAAAGGAGGTTTTACTCCTGGACTATAATAACATCAAGAAAAATCCTGGATTGAGATCATTAGCTAAACAGCAAAATGTTAAATAGCTTTTGTGGAAAGCTCGGACAAAGAACCAACTTACCCCAAATCAAATATGTATGTGAGCCTGTGAACTATTTCGATATGTTTACCAGTGACCAAATTATCGTCATAAGTGTTTATCCCGTCAATGATGAGATGTTGGAATTTATATACCACTATAAAGAATAGTTTGTGGAAGACTCCGGGCGTACTAATGTCGTCATTGCTGCTTATACAATCGCTCAAGCCAGTTTAAAATTGTATAGTTATTTGGAAAAGTTGGACAGGCAAGCCTTATATACCGATATCGATTCTGTTGTTTACACATATCAACCTGGAGAGTGGAAACCCGAATTAGGAGACTACTTAGGAGATCTTACGGATGAAGTACCAGATAACACAATGACAGAGTTCAAGACAAGAGGACCCGAAAACTACGCTTACAAGTTAGTCAGACCCGATAAGAACATGAATACAACCATATCTAAAGTGCAAAGAATCAGCCTTTACTACATGAACTCTCTGACTATCAACTTTGATACGATAAAACATATGGTCACTAGTAAAAGAGACGATGTGAAAACCGTTACCGATTATTTTAAAATCATTAGAGTTCATATAAGACTACTATCCATCCATCAAAGTAAAGATTATAGACTAGTGTTTGACAAAAGAATCATCATGACTGATTATTGTATATTTCCTTATGGATATTAAATGCTGTAAAGATAGCATGCGGCACTCTGAACCGTGTCTATCTAATGACGGAAATAATAAAATGTATATGATAATTATGTATACAGTAGGGTGCAGACATAACCTCTCGTCCAAGTTAACTTGGGGAGCAGTCATGAGAACAGTCCTAAGTTAACTTGAAGTTAACTTGGAGCAGTCATAGAATCCTGACTGCTCTGACCAGTCATAGAGCCCTGACTGCTCTGACCATGCAGTCATAGAGCCCTGACCGCTCTAACCTGTCATAGAATCCTGACTGCTCTGACCTGTCATAGAGCCCTGACTGCTCTGACCAGTCATAGAGCCCTGACGGCTTTAACCTGTCATAGAATCCTGACTGCTCTGATTAGTCGTATAGCTCTTAAAGAATACAAGAACTGTGAATACTCAAAATTTAATACAGCGATGGATACGTCCCACATTCCCTACCACGCGCACACGATTCAAACGACGATAGCACAAATTTTTCACACGTTGAGTGCAATTTTCTTCAATTTTGCCGTAACCATATCAGAACTTTCAGAAAACAGTCAGTCCCAGCTTCTATGTAGTACTCAAAAATTGTAATACTATAAATTTCCGTCATTTTGTAAAATAAACAATTATAAATGAATAAACAAAACTGAATAAAAATCCGTCCTGTAGTTAATAAAATATCCTGCAAACAGCCACAAATATCGAATATTAGAAGAGGTGCATATTTCATTTTCACGTTAAAATACAACTTGTTGAAATGAAACCTTAAATATATAAGAAAAGGCAGATTTTCTTCATTCAATATCGATGTCCGCAATACTTCAACTTTCTGCTATTTACTGTAAACCGGGAAATTTTCGCGGCAGTTTTATTTTCGCGATTTTCGCGTTTGGAATGGAAACACGAAAATAAAACGGCGCGAATATATTTGTCTATTATTGAAGTCAATGGTCAACAATTTGGTAGCACGAATTCAAAACTGCGCAAACTAAAAACCTGTCAATTTACCGCGAAATAATGACAGCGTGAAAATTTCCCGGTTTACAGTAACCTAAAATATATAAGAAAAAGCAGATTTTCTTCATTCTATATTATATCGATGCCCGGAATATACTTTAACTTTCTGTTATTTAACCTAAAATATATAACAAAAGGCAGATTTTCTTCATTCGATATTATATCGATGCCCGCAATACTTCAACTTTCTGTTATTTAACCTAAAATTTATGAGAAAAGCAGATTTTCTTCATTCGATATTATATCGATGCCCGCAATACATATACTTCAACTTTCTGTTATTTAACCTAAAATATATAACAAAAGGCAGATTTTCTTCATTCCATATTATATCGATGCCTGAAATACTTCAACTTTCTGTTATTTAACCTAAAATATATAA